>JANHFS010004040.1:37227-48379 GCA_032467975.1 Trimeresurus albolabris | reverse complement strand
ATCTATCTATCTATCTATCTATCTATCTATCTATCTATCTATCTATCTATCTATCTACCTACCTACCTACCTACCTATATCTATCTATATGCGTGGATAATTTGCTATATTATTCTTTTTTCCCCACTAGTTACACCAGTTTTAAATTCCTATTACTCCTTATAGGAGGAAGACTGCCACTTTTCAACACTTTCATAGTTTAGAGCTCAGATTTTTCCAGTCTTCGGCTAATTAATCTTCTCTATTAAAAAAAAAAAATCAAAGAGAGGCAGCACAAACGTTGAAGCAATTAAGAAGAGAGCCAACATCACCTGGGCTTTTTGTGAAAGTTGTAAATTTGATTTACCCACCCCAATATCCTGTTGCCTAATGTTCTTTGTTATATTGTTGTAAAACCTATTCAATTTAAAATATTATTAATCTTATACTAGGGTTCTGAGTGTAAATCTTGATCTTTCTGGTAATCACAGGCAAAAACCCTGATTCTATATCATATAAATTACGTAACTGCATGGCAGAAGGGTCTTTTTGATTTTTAGATCAAATAGTTAGACAAAGAAAAACATTACTGATAGCCAGGCATGTGAGAAACTGATTTCTGACAGTCTCATAGTTGGGTCAAGGACAATTTAAGACCTCAGTAACAAGTTTACAACAATAAAAATTAAGATGTAACAGCAATAGAGAAGGTAAATAGTGGGGAGGGAATGCTTTGGAAAAGTCCTTAAACAACATCTGGAGCAACATCCATTTTTCTAGCTCAGACGTTCTGTTTCCTTTATGTGTATGTTGTAACCCATCTGACTTTTTTATTATGGTATTTCAAAAATTAAGATGGTATCTTAATTCCACACCTCTGGATGAATGTTCTTCTTTAACTGAACGTCCTCTTCTTCAGGAAACCTTTTCTATCTTTTCCTTATTTGTGCAAAAAGCTGAAATAAACAGAACAAAACTAAGATATCAAATTTAATAAATTTCTAAAACTTTATTTTAAAACCTGAAAATGCAATTCTTTAAAATTAAGTAAATAATGAATAGACAACGTATTTCATTTTTTCTAAAATCGTAAAGACTTAACAGGTACATTGCTGACATTAGAATATGCATGGAATAAATCAAAGTAAACAGTGTATCTTTGGACATACTGGTGCACCCAACATTATTTACTCATATACATAAGATTATTACAATACCAAACATTTCATTTTCAATTACTTTTCTAAGAATTTCTAGCATGAAGTCCACCTTTTCATTCTTTCCAACCCACTGAAATTGGAAAAAAATACATAAACAGGCAGGGAAGCACTGTCTATCTGCCTCACAGCTCTCCAACACAGAACAGAAATGAGACCAGATTTGAAGTGATGGTAGAAACCAGCAAAAGAAAAACCACAGTTTCAAGGATGAACAAGGTGCTTTCTGAAAAAAGAAACGGTGGACTGAAGGTGGCTTCATAAAAAGTGGAGCCAATGACTGCAGTGAAGAATGAAGAACCTGCAAGTAGACCAGTTCTTTGAACCTCTCCAAATAAGGAGAGGACTTGAGATTACCCACAAGTGCCCCACACAGCTGCTTCTCATGAGGAGACCACAGATAGTAGTCTCTGGTGGATTTAGATTAACCATCTTGCTCAAAACATAGGTCGGCACTGCGTTCTCATACTTGCTTTTCTAATCGTTTTTTGAGAAATTGCTTGTTAATTGTATTTTAGCTATTAGAAATCTTTGCATTGACAAGTCTAAAAACATCAGGTTAGTTTCCTTCACTTCTTAGGAAAATGTAAAATAAGTTTTAAATACAAGTTTATGAACAGACACACAGGCACACAGGCACATGTGAGTGTGCATGTACAAACACACACACACAAGCAGCAAAAGGTGATTAGAATTTGATTTCTACAAGTTACAAGCAGATTAACATATGGATTTGAACTAAGATTTTAGAATTAATTGCAAGAATCTTTCTCACAGGAAAAAGCTTTTGTTTTGAATTATTTTTAAAAATAGTGATAAGATGGGGACTTTGAAGATTAGACATTAGAGAACTAGAAGGAACCAAAGATTACAATTAAAAGAGATCACATAAACTCAAAATACAATTTATGGAATGGAGCAAAATGTTTTAACACTGGGCATACTGAAGGGAATTTTTGAAAAAATGGACTCAGAATATAATATTAATAGGGTTAACCGAGACATCTGCCTCTAAGCAGATATTTGTCTAAAAGATATTATTTATTTCGATATCAAATTTATTAACCACCCATCTCCCGCACAGAGAGGCTCTGGGTGGTGTACAATTAAATCATTATAATAACATATTAAAACCAAATAATTTAAGATTAAGAAATTAAAAATGAAAAACAACATTATAAGATTGCAAGAGATGGAGAGATCCAAAATGGGGAGACCAAGAGTTGTTAATACAGGCAGGGGAGAGGGTTCTCATGGGACTAACCAGCTCCATGGTTGTATGGGCCCTTGTGTCGCCCACACAAGGCTACATAGCCAGGTTTTGACCCCTTTATGGAAGGCCAGAAGATTGGGAGCAAGATGTTTCACAAAGCAAGGAAGGTGGAAGAAAAAGGGTGGGTCTGTAGCATGCCTTCCCTGCTTGAGCAAGTGGGATGAGCTGATGTGATGGGGAGAAAAGGAGAAGTGGGATGGGCTGATGTGATGGTCCTATGACATGTAAAGCTTCAACACCTTGAATTAGACCTGGAAGCAAACTGCCGCCCAGTGCAGTAAGTGAAGCAAAGGTACCCTTCTTTGGGCACTCACTATAGCTTGTGCAACTGCATTCTGTACCAGTTGATACCATACAGAACACTCTGTTGAGGAAAAAAGATACCACATCCCTAGTACAGGTAGTCCTTGATTTACAACCACAATTGGGACCATAATTTCTGTTGCTAAGCAAGATAGTTGAGTTGCGCCTGATTTTATCACCATTTTTGCCATGGTTCTTGAATGAATTACTGCAGTAAATCAATCCAGCCTCCCCCATTGAGTTTGTTTGTCGGAAACCAACTGGGAAGGTCACAATTAGCAATTACATGCTCCCAGACTATTGCAACTGTGCAAATACATGCTGGCTGCCAATTTCCCAAATTCACATCACATGACCATGTGGACGTTAAATGCATGGACTGGTCATAAAGTCATGTCTAGATTTGATACCACAATTATGTGTAGAACTTTTTCCTCTTTGAAAACTTAGGATTTTGCTTTTTTAATTCCTGATGGAAAATAAGAGGACATGCAAGGAGCAGAATGGATTCTTGGCAATGGTCTTCACAGTGGATAGCTTTCTGACAAATATAAACCAGCATGCTGCTGAAGATAATAGAGACATTTTCAGGTACAATTTTGAAAGTCTAAAGCCTAACAAAATTATAATAAATTAAATTGTAGAAAAAAATGATAAATTAAAAGTTAATAAGGCATGAAGTATTCAGAAATAGCTCACTAATCTCCCAAATACTGGCTTTCATTTCAGAGGCCTACACATTAGTGAATGCAATATCAATTTTTTTTAAAGAAAATCAGAAAATTACAAGATTATACATCTATGGCATCTCAGGTAGTATTATTATAAATCATTGTGAAGGCTAAGAAAATCAATTGCTTGATAAGAAAGGAAGCTCTTAGTAAACACTATATAGGTATATATTCGTCAATCTTTTAGAATTATTTAAGAGTATTCATAGCTGGTTTGGTGACTATCAGCCAGTCACTCTGTCTCAGCCCAACTCACCCCACAGGGTTGGTTGTTGCAGGGAAAATAGGAGAAAGGAGTGTTAGTTATGTTCACCACCTTAAAAAAACAAGAGAACAGGAAAAAACTTGATTAGGCAACTTTGGTGCTTGATATATCTTACCTGATTTAAACCTTTTTAAAATACAAAAAACTAACCAGAAAGTATGCATATCCATCAAATAAGAAATGATGTAGTCAAAACAAACATCTGACAAGTTGTGAAGGTCTCAGATAAACAAAAAAACTTACATCTGACAAGTTGTGAAGGTCTCAGATAAACAAAAAAACTTACTATCAGTAAAAACAGACCTTCAAATAGTTAAGAAAGTTAAATACTTGGGGATATATTTAACAGTAAGATGTGCCACAATAAAAGAAGATAATTATGTAAAATTATTAAAAAATAAAACTAGATTTGGAAAAATGGAAAAATCTACAATGATCAATCCTGGGAAGAACAGCAATGGTGAAAATGAACATATTACCAAAACTACTCTTTTTATTTCAAATACCGATAAAAATTGACAAAAAAAATTCAATGAATTAAATACATTGATATTGAAATTTATCTAGCAAGGGGAAAAAGCTAGAATCAGACTGAAAATGTTACAAGAAGCAAAAGAAAATAGAGGCTTTGGCCTACCAGACTGGGTCTTGTACTATCAAGCAGCCACACTAACATGGTTAAAAGAATGGGTAACTCTTATAAACTCTATTTATACCTTGAAGAGCATGACCTACAACTTGGATGGCATGCTTTCCTATGGTATGGGAAGAACAAAATCCACAAATACTTTCAAAACCATTATGTAAGAAATGCACTGCTTTTGACATGGGAAAAGGTAAAATCAAGAACTTACATGAAAATACCAGAATGGATTTTGACAATGGAGGCATTTGTACACCCAAACTTAATCAATTATGAGAAACTTGTGACTTACAAAGATATTTTGAATACTGATGAGAAACTACAAACTAAACAAGAATTGGAAGAACAGGTCATTGAGCTATCATGGTGGCCACACCTGCAAATGAGCTATGAGAAAGATGCAAAACTATATGTTTTTACAAAGACCAGACAACGTTAGACCAGATACTATTGTCATCAGATGACAAATTGATTAAGAAACTGTACAGCTTTCTGTTAAATTTAAAGATGGAAGTTGAACAAGTTAAAGAAACAATGATAACTTGGGCAAAAAAACTTTGGGCACAATGTAGAGCTAGAAAAATGGCAAAACCTATGGGAAAGAAACTACAAAATAATGAGGGCAGCTACTTATAAAGAAAATTTATATAAAATGTTCTATAGATGGCACTTACCACCTGCAAGATTAGCAAAACTGTTTAAAAATGTGTCTAGCAATTGTTAGAAATGCAGACCAAATCCAGGCACATATTATCATCTTTGGTGGACACGCCCTAAAGCAAAGAACTATTGGTCAAAAATACATAAGGTGGCTAGAAAAGATGATAGGAGCACATGTAGACTATAAACCGGAATTATTTCTTTTAGGCACAATTTCAGAAAATTATGGTAAGAAATGTATATACTTAATATTACATATATTAACAACAGTGAGAATTATATTTGCTCAATACTGGAAAAATGGAGAAATAACATCTGAAGAAGACATAATTAAGAAAATGTTTGTGCAGAAATGGATAGGCTTACATTGAAAATGAAGGGGAAGCAAGATTCAGAATACTTTCAAACATGGGAAAATTTTTACAAATGAATAGAAAAATGGAATAAAGGATAGGAATGAAAATTGTATTACTATTAATGTTAAGCACATAAACCCAGACAACGTTTTACTTATTAAATACTAAAGACTGTTACTGTAAAAAATAAAATAAAATATACATTAAAAAAAAAGTTGTGAAGGTCTGGTGTTCTGACAGAACAAAACTATAAATATTATGAGTGTCCTGTCATCCAAAACACTGAATATTTTTTTAAAAATTTGTCGCAAAAATAAATTGTAATCACAGAAGTTAAGGTATGATCTGTCCTTTTGCACCAGGGGTCCACAAAAACAGCTAAAGAAATGAAGCCAACAAGTGACCTCAGTGGATTCTTTTCAATTCAACCTGTGAATATCTAGACTCGTGGTGGCGAACCTATGGCACGTGTGCCATTGCCACAGATAGAGGGACACAGGGCCGGGCTGCTCCCCTCCCCCTCTCCACGCATGCGTAGTCTGGGAAAGCTGTGAGAGCTGGGCGGGGAGAGGCTACAAAATGAGCAAGTTTTGGTGGGAGCAGCATTTGGTGCAGACAGTACAGTGAGCGAGCATGAGCGACCAGTCGTGAGTTTCAGGGGCGGCAGCGGCAATTGTTGGGAAAGGGGATTGGCCCCTTTTACCTCGTCCAGGGGCCGAGGAGAAGTTGGCTGCCCAGCTAAGTGTGAGGCACTGGCGGTGGCGGCGGCCAAGGCAGGCTCTGATAAGCCAGGCAGGTCCGAGGAGCCAGCCAGCCAGCGAGCAGGGTTAGGTTGGGGGATCGGGATCTGGCCTCTTTTATCTTGTCCAGGGCCAGGGAAAAGTTAGGTGCCCAGCCTCATGCATGACAATGGTGGTGGCGGCAGTGGCAGCAGCAGTGGCAGCCTGGGCAGGTTCCAGGCAGGGGCAAGGAGCCAGCCAGCCAGCAGGCAAGAGCAGAGTTGGATGGGGAGATCAGGATCTGGCCCCTTTTACCTCATCCAGGGGCCGAGGAGAAGTTAGGTGCCGAGCCTCGTGTGTGGTAATGACAGTGGCTCGGGCAGGCTCTGGTAAGCCAGGCAGGGCCGAGGAGCCAGTCAGCCAGCCAGCGAGCAAGAGCAGGGTTGGGTGGGGGAAACGGGATCTGGCCCCTTTTACCTCGTCCAGGGGCCAGGGAGACGTTAGCTACCCAGCCTCGTGCGCAGCAATGGCGGCAGCGGCCCAGAGAGGCTGATTAAGCCAGGCAGAACCGAGCAGGGCCAAGCGCTTCCCTGCCTGCATTTGGGACACCGTTTCGCAGGTGCTGAAGGGCTATGACTGGAGCCTGGTGCCCATGCCAGTGGAGGCCCATGGGCTGCTGAAGGCCAACCCACATGTCAAGCGGCCAATGAACACCTTCATGGTCTGGTCGCAGGCAGTGTGCAGGAAGCTGGTCGACCAGTACTCGCACCTGTACAATGCTGAGTTCAGCAAGACGCTGGGCAAGCTCTGGCGGTGAGTGGGCCAGTGCGAAGCCCGGGCAAGGAGGGCGGCGGTGGCAGCCATGGGGGGGCTCACCTTGGTTGGTCAGTCTGTCTCCCCCACGATCGACCCTCTTCCCAGGCTCGTGATTCAGTGTGTGATGCAGACAACAGCTACTCCAACTCAAGGGATCGATCAGCCAGTTGTGTTTGGGCACCAGAGCCCCCAAGGGCTTGCAGTCAGTCCGGCTGGGTGCTGGTCCTTCTGCCGCTGTGCGGAGACTTTCTCTGTCCAAAGCGCCAAACTTTGAGAATCGGAGCTTACCAATCAGCTGCCTTTTGACTGATTTTCCAGCGTTGTTGCCAGCAAGCAGGCCAAGGTTATGGCCGGCTATAGATGATGGAAGCTCCATCCTCCAGTTGTTGGGAAAGCCATGTGTCGGGCTGGCCCGGTAGATTTTTAACCCCGGGGGGAGGGCTCCCGGGCTCAGCAAGCGGAAGAAATGGCGGAGTGGCTGCTCAGATGCAACATTTAGTTTAAGTTGTTGAGATGATCGATCGACCAACCTGGGCATGTTCGGACCTTTTTCCTGACTAAGCCGCCTTAAAAGCCGACTAAACTTTCATTGGTTTCTGTCTGCAGGCAATTCCTGTCCTGTTGGGTGTCAGTTTGATGAAGGAGGGGAGCTGCGCATTGGAAGGGCTGAAAAATTAGGAGTTCCCTAATTTTAAGTGGATACCCATGTTCAGGAAGGATCAGACTGGAATGGGTTGATGTAGTCCCAAACATACATGTATATGTAAAACCTGGCTCTCACTGAGGTGTTTCCAAACATTGGCTTACAAAAGGGATCTTCAAATTTGGCTCTTTTATGACTTGTGGACTTCAACTCCCAGAATTCCTCAGCCACCATTCCTCCCTTCCTTTGAAACAAACAACCCCCCCCCCCAATCCTCCCATTCCTGCTTTCTAAATTGAAACAAGAAAAAGCCAAGTTTTTTCTTTTGTGGTCTTTACATATTTAAACTGCAGCTAGAACAAAGTGGGGAAGAAAACCATCACAAGACACTCTTCTGTTTTAACTTTTTTTTTTGTTGCTTTTTGGAGTTTTCATCCTGTTTTTGTGAGAGGGCAGCGTTTGGGAGGAGGTGTAGCTGCCCCCTTCCCCCCCAAGCCATCAGCCGAGCAAGACGCCCGCCTGCCCGTACTCTTTCCCCTGTCCCAAGGTTTTCGTTGTCATGAGCATTTCTGTTGAGGATTGGCGGGGGCTGTTTAGTTTTTATTCCCCCTCCTATCTGCTGGGTGGATGCAGCAGGTTTTGGTCTCTTCTGTCGTGCTTTGAGGTTACCCACGAAGCACATTTGTTTTGGGGAGGATCCCCCACTCTGGTTACTAAGCTTGCTTAAACCCTCTTCCTCCACCTCCTCCTTACCGGAGCTGCCCTTTGTCTGCAACCAGCTCCTGCCCCAGCCCCTGCCTCGCCTTGCCCTCCCTCACCTCACCCTGCATGACGAGCCTCCTGCTCACTGCCCCACCTGTCAGAAACCCCCTGGATCTCCCCCAACCCTGCCCAGTCATGCCCACCTGGCACCCAGCGATACATAAGTGGGTTTTGGGTTGCAGTTTGGGCACTCAGTCTCTAAAAGGTTCGCCATCACTGATCTAGACAATAGCAAAGATACATTTCTATTTGATTGAAACATCTTCCTAATTTAAATATTCAGCTCCTGCATTTCATATTTGGCAACCTATCTGCAAAGCTCAATGACAGAACTGTATTTCGGTATTTAACAATCTAAAGCTCAATATCTAGTAATCCTTCCAGCAGCACATATAAGCAATACAGCATTTTGCACTTGAGAGTCTGACTGAGCAAGAACATGCACATCAAACTCCCATTGCAAAAAGTTTAAAACAGCAATTTTTCCTTTTTTCAATTTCAATATTTTTCTTATGTTCAAGATTATTTTAAATCTTCGAACATGCATTTAATTTTGCCTCTCAGTGCTTCAGTAAATGATTAGGTTCTTACTATTGTCTATAGAGTAGGTACTTACTATCATCTATAAAGTTATGGTCTTTAAAATCCCTAACTTAAATAAAAGAGTTTTAATAATGGTGCACATGCCATTCCTAAAACCAGGAAATTGGAACTTTTTATAAAGGTTTATAACACTGCATGGGCTTCTGGATGATCTGTTTCTAAATAGGAACCCAACTACAAAGAAAGTGTATTTTTCCACATTAGCCAGTGGGATAAAAAGAGCAAACATGGAGCTGGGCTCTGCTAGCCTTCCTCCCTCAGAACTTTTGTTTGCTAATGGTTTTATGTCTTGAGAAGGTTGCAGGATATGCATTTACCACATATGCATCGAGAATAAGAGAGCTCAGCTCCAATGCTTCCTTCTTTAGCCTCACTCCCAACTGAAAATAATCTCCAAATGCCCATTTAATTTTTTGGGTTATCTGAAATGATGCTCCACTTCTGTTGAAAACAGCACCCAGCCAAACCAAGTGAGGGAGCCATGAAATGAAAGCTGAGATGTGTTAATCTAAAGGTGATATTGTGCCTGATTAATCACAGGGAATTTTTTAATCAAGTCCTACCCCACGCAGAAGGTTTTTAACATATAAGGTTTTATTACAGCAGCTTTTCTCTATTTTCAATTCTTATCTTCAGCAAGCTATCACCCTCTCTGTTAACCTCTTTAGTATAGATGTGTGAAATTACTAACTATACACTTTTAGTTACTTTCTCCTACACACAAGAATTTTATGAGCTGTTCACAATTGCTATTTTGTTTTTGTATCTTGGAAATTTGGCATTATATACTCTTTTTTATTTGGGTTCATTATAGATTAGCACAAAGTATTAGGAAGTAGAAGAATAAGCAATCTTAATATAAAAACAGTACCTTAGATCTGTTTGCAAAATTCATTTTTCTTCAAAATTATAATATATTTCAAATGCAACCTGAATGCAGTAGAAGAAGTTTTGGATTATTTTTGGTTTTCTGCTGTGTTCATCAACACAGATCACACAGAGGACTTCTAGAAGCAACTGAACTCTTCATTCCAGATGAATTTTAGTTATTTTCATATAATTATTACAAAGAATTGGACCAATTAAGTAGTTTAATGTGTTTCTACAAAATTAGAATTTAAATCACACTATAAATGGCTAGTAAATAGCCACACATTATTTGTTCTGAAATTTATTTTCATTTCAAACATTTCAAGTACACAGGACGAAGAATTTTCTCTTCACTTAAACACAACCATTAAAAACTTAGACAATATAATTAAAAGCACATTGGAGGTTAAGGCATACCAAATGTGAAACATTAATCCATTCCAATTAAGACAATATAGAGATACAAAGATAATAACTGAAGTCAATTGTAATAACTGAATTAGGTTTGGACTTCATCTATTTTCAAAATCTATAAATTAGAAATTTGAAAAGTGGAAAGAACCTTTGATTTCTGATCTCTGATTCCTTCCTCTCATTTCTCAATCATCCTTTTTTTCTTATACTGAGAAAATAATTCAACAGAAGATGTAATGGAATGTGTGAATGTTTGGCAAACAAGGGGAAAAGATGCCACCTAGGAAACAATCAGACAAGAGAGATAGGAACCCAGCTTAATGGTCTGGGGGGGAAAAACTTAGGAAGTATCCACCCTAATGGATCAAGCAGTCAAAACTGTCAGGGGGAAATCTGTACTTTCAAAATCGCAAAATTCTATTTAACTTTACAGAAGAATCAGTTCATCTAATTGTGTTTCCTGTCTGGTGTATCTGGGAGGGCTGACAGAAGGACTAGGAAGAAAGATTTGAGAGTATTTGAGACTTATGGATAGCAATTGTAATCAATTTTTCAAACATCTTGACCACAAATTACAACCTTGTTTCAAGTGAGACAAGGTCAGTCATTCCCTCATAAATTTACTACCGTGTTTCCCCGAAAGTAAGACCCTGTCTTTCTTTTGGGCTCTGAAGTAAGCACAAGGTTTTACTTTCGGGGAGGGCTTACTTTTGGCCGGTACTAGTACCAGCAGGCCGTAAGCATGCAGGGGTGGGGTAGGGCCTGTGCATGGGGTGGAGAAGCAACGTGGTGGTGAGAGCGTGGTGGTGGACCAGTTGCTTCCCTCCGCCTGCCAGAAACCTGCTGAAGCCGCGCAGGGTAAGGTTGCCACCCCTGCCCCCGCCCAGACGCCCACGCC
>JANHFS010004040.1:15836-32983 GCA_032467975.1 Trimeresurus albolabris | reverse complement strand
ACTCATGGATTCAACTCCCAGAATTCCTGATGCTCAGGAATTCTGGGAGTTGAAGTCCACGAGTCATAAAAGAGCCAAGGCTGCCTACCCCTGGACTAAGGGAAGACAAAGAGAGAAAGTGCAAGTCCAAGGACAATTTAGAGTAGAAAATTTCTGCCAGTGCTGTAAGTTCCTGCATCAAATAAGGAGAACCTAAAACAAAATTGATAAATTGTGTAATTTGTCAAAAACTAATAGTGTTATTACAAATTGGCAGCAATAAATTGAAGATACAAAATACCAAAAAGGAACATGTCACAAATAAATTTCCATTATGGGATTTACTAACACAAAGTGCCATTGTAGTAACTAGTATAAAATTCAATTATTCCAACATATGGAGGGTAGGGCTAACTGGAATCTAGTTACAGTGATAATTGTAAATATCCTTAAGGTTAGGAGAAAGATGGTGATTAGCAAATGATGGAGGGATGAGCAGCACAGGGAGGCTACAACTTTCAAATAAAGAAGACCCTGGACTAGACAGACCTTCAGTTTAATCTAATTCCTGGAAATCATTTAGTAAATCATCTAGCAGGCTGTTATTAAAATCTGGGTCAGGTTATGCATTAGAAGGCACAACATCTGACATCTTGAGTTATAATTCCTTGAAGCAAACAATGCCCATTCTGGTTCAAGAATATTGCGAGTTGTAGTCCAACACAGCCAGAGCATGTAGGTTGAAGTTGTTGGTCAGCACAGGGATTTCTGTATTTCCATCTTACACATGGTAAGAAATTGGACCACGCAGTTGCACAGGCCATGCTTAAAAATAAAAGGTGGTCAGAGAGGCCCTGCAAAAGCCCCCAGCAAGCTCACATGTTGGATAAGTGGATATCGATATTGTTAAAATTACAACAGCACTAAACCACTAAACTTTTAGAATTTCTGAGCACTGGTCATCCTCACTAGGGCTGTGGAGTTGGATAAAGAACATAATAAAATATAAAAAGAACATATCCATTAATGTATGTTTATAGTCAATATTAAGAATTTACAGATTTCAATAACTTTTTAATATTAAAAAAAAAACCAGGGAAAAGATTGGGAATGGGTTGAGTAAAAAAAAAAAATCCAAGATACAGATCATACTAGAGGTTAGCGCTAGTCCTATTCACACCTCAGAAAACTCAAGATTATGATGTAAATTAGATGTAAAGTGCTAATAAATTTAAATGTGTATACCCCAAGTGCTAACCTATTTGCATGTACCATTAGCACATATATATCACAAGTACATCCAAGTGTTGCAGGACATGCCTGGATGCATAATCATTTTATATGTGGCTCACATCGAATTTATTTCAGCCCTAATTCTCAGTGCCTAAATGACAGGAAAAAGACTTGAGAATGAAATAGCTAAAATTTAGCCCTGGACTCTCTGCGGTATTCTAGTGAAAGAAGATCTGCTGTCAGGGGTTTTGCACTGTGGATAACCAGCCTTGCTCTAGTTTTGCTCAGATATTCTTCCTGGGATTGGGCATACTAGGTCACATAACAGCAGCAAACTATTTCTGACTGTAACTACATATTGCCAAATATCCCATTAAGTGAAAAATGACTATGCAAAGGGCAACTTTTAAAAATTCTTTTAAATTCATCATGGCTACATTTATTTGCCAAAACAGCCATAAAGGCATTTGCCCCCTTACTCTGGACTTCTACTGCCAACAAACCCAGCAGCTTGTTTTACTGCTTGTTTGCTTGCTTGCTTGTTTGTTTCTATTTATACAAACACCCCTCTTGCCAAGGCACACCTCTATCTCCTGGCTTTGACTGCAGGGATCTCTAACAAACAATACATGCAAGGCAAAGTCACTTTGCAGCTTGACTGTTAATGATTGCATAGATACAACCATGCAGTTTCCTTTTTGAGATCAGCCAAGGTCAATTAGATGCTGCTACAGCTAGCAGCAACACAAGCATTCATTAATGCTGAAGTCACTTCTTTGGAGTGCCCATCTTACTTAAAAGCACACACCGCAGAACATACCTAACCAAATGAAAACCAAAGCTGAATTTGTCTGCACAGAAGTTGAAAAACGCCTCTGTTTTATTAATAAAGTTGATGTTTTTTTTCTTAATTTTATAACTAGGCTGACCTTGATAGGCCACCATCACTCAGGGAGTAATTTCAATGAATTGTCCATATTCTTTTTAGCTTACCTATCCTATTTAAAGTTATAATTAATCATTGCCATATTTAACTTAATTTCTTCACAAGTTAATTTGTTCATATAATTAATACTTAGGATAAAGTAGGTTTTATTACTTTATATGCTGTTGAAATAAAGTAATCCTTGCAAAGCACATGCCCATATATAACTATTCCCAACTAGCTGACCTTAACTAAATCTATGGGAGCACAACCTTAAAAAATTTGATCATCTCCCAAAACTTTTTAGATCAGCCAAATGGTTAAGATAAGCTATTTCCTAAAATTTTAAGAAGAAACTGATCATTTTTTCAACAGGACACCTGACTACTGCTTACCTACTTTATATTTTTAAAAGACAAAGCTTTCCCAAGACAGCTTATTGCTGGATCTTGTCCTACATTTCCTATCTTTTTTTTGTTTTAAATTAAAATAGATCCTTGCCTTTACTTCTTTTCTAGACTGGAGCACCATGTCGACAACAAGGAAAATATGAAAGCTTATGAATATGAAATATGGAGATGATACGATGATGGAATAAGAAGTTATTCTTGTTTGTTTCAGTTGTGAAGTACCACATGTGTGCTACTTTGGGTTGTCTGACAAGTTCCCTAAAGTACTTGTTTGAAATGGTATTAACAGGCCACATAGAAATTAGAGTTTTAGTTACTGCTCATCAGATCTGCCCCCTGGGTAAGGCATACATTAGCAATATAAAACTAGTTTGTCTCTCCCAGTATTATTCTATATGAAATGGCTTGAGACTTTGATTGGCTCAATAACTTATTTACAGTACATTGACAATAACTAAAATATATAAACTGATTACAATCCTTAATCTGCTTTTCTAGCAGAAAGCTTGGGGGGCAGGGTTGGTTTCTGCTTTTAAAATCCTTTTGAGGAAATGTATTTTTCTGCCCTTTTAATATTTCCTTCTCTGCGGGGGAGCTGACTTCCCACACAGTTGATCATAGCACTATGTTTCATTCAGTAAAAAAGATGAAAATATTAACGTGTTTACTGAAAAAGTGTGTTTTGCCTAAGAAACCACAGTCATAACTGAAACTACCTATCATCTGCAGTCATATTTAGAACATATTTAGTTTTCAATTGCAGGGTTTTTAAACAGAACTATTTAGAATTTACCCAGTAGCTCTCAGGTATAATAAAGAGTTCTGATTTACCGTATCAATTCTTAACTTCATACAGTAAACATTCTTTTAAAAATTGCCAGGTTTTAATAAAGTGATAAAAGAAATATAGACCTGTCTGTGCGCAAATCAGATATTCTCAGCATCATCTATATACTATGCCTTTGATTATCCAATCATGCAATTAATCCCAAACCAACATTTTAAACAAGGAAATGGCTTTTATAACAAGAGGCATGGAGTTTTAAAAGATGTCAGCTGCATGCTGTGGACCAAATTCAATCCTCTCTTGCATTTCCTCTCTAAAATGGTGAGAGAAACATTGCATTTAGCAATATTATATGCCAGCTATTCTAAACAACTTCATAAAATAGCAACATTTTGTCACAGCACAAAGGTTTGGCTTAAAAATCCCTGCATTTGTATAACAAGCGCCTGGTTGCATTTGAGCAAGCTAAACACATTTGTGGAAGGAAAAAAGCGATCATTTCAGGGATTGGGTGGGGGACAGTATTCAAAAGATAATTCTGCTCAACTGAAAAAGACAATTGCCTGTGAATGAAGTTCCAGCTTCCAACTGGAGAGTTATTTATAAGTTGATTGCCACACCAAAGGGAGGAAGGTAGGTAGATGAATTCACTCTTGATGTGTAAATGACACGGACGGAAGCAGGGTATGAAACTTTTCAAAAGGTTTCTTAGCCCTTTTTTATTCAGGGAGAAAGCCTCAGTTTGAAAAGATGAGCAGTCACTGAGACAATAAATCAATCTCCTTTCTCACCTATAAAAAATCCAACTTTTATGTCCCCAACATTACACATTACCAAAGTAAAAAGTAATAAACTAACTTTCCTTTAAATGTACTCTCAAAATCTATCTGTGTAGCAAATCTTTGGTTTAATATTCTTTCTTGATCATAGCCAGCATACAAAAAATGTGATGCCTTTTCTCTGCTAATATTATTTATTTAGTATATGGCTCCGCTAATACAGTATTAAATAGGAAGTGAAAGAAGTGGGAGGGGCTTAGATCATCATAAAAAGAGATGGCATGACATTCCAACTTATTCGGCCTCAGTTTGTCATTCTTCCCACCTGTTGTTTATTTTTCTTTCATTCTAATTTACACTGTACATTCCTTGAAGGCAGGTCTATTTTTCCTTATACAATTCCATAGGCAATCATGGCCTTATACAGATAAACACTGACATATATAATATTTTACGTATTTGAAGATCACAAAAAAATCACAGTAGAAATGTTAATTTAATTTGTGGGGTTTTTTAATGTTTACCAGGCATTTAATAGCTGTTATTCTCTGGGTAATGTATAGAATATAATTAAAGCAAGTGCAATGTCATGAAATGCAAATATTCAAGTCTACAATTAGAAGCTAATATAATATAAAACATGAAGCTAGTTAAAACCAATCCATATACAAAAATATAGGGGCTCGTGTTACTTCTAATAGCCCATGCAAACAAAATGGATTTGTTGTAAATCCAGAGAGCTAGACAGCAGATGAAAACAGGTTAGGGGCACTCTGAAAAAGCCATTGTTTATGTGCCTACCCTATCTCAACTTGCAGAGAAACTCAAAAGTATATATATACAGGAGGAACTCCTGTAGTAGTAGTAAGTGAGGTCAGATGAGAAATCTTAGGTATTTCAGACATAATGAACTAGGGGGAAACTCTTTTGCCTCATGACAATTCCTCAAATGATGTAGGAACTAAGGGCTCGGGTTAACTAATTCTCACAACCAACATTTTGTCAATATTCTTCAATCGTAATCTATTTTCCCTATTTCAGGAAAACAGTTTTCATCAGATTTTGGGTTTCTTTCCTAATTTTTTCAATTGATTATTGCATAAACATGGAATATTCCAGAATGCAAAATACCATTTCTTGATGATGCCCTTGAGAAATCTAAGTTCAGTGTGCAAAAGAAACATGGTCCTCAAAAATTGGGGAGGGGGGGGGCGCAAGGAGGAATAAATTATAGTATTGGGAACTGTCAAAATCTGAGGGCAGATTTCCTACTCATTTACATAGAACATAGAATAATAGGAAGGGATCTTGGTGATCTTCTAGTCCACGGGTGTCAAACTCGATCGCATCAGGTGATGTATCGGATGTATCGTGTCGTATTGTGCCTTTGCGGAGCCAGGGTGGGCATGGCCTGCATGTGACGCATCCAGCCCATGGGCCGCCAGTTTGACACCCCTGTTTTAGTCCAAGCCCATGTTTGAACCACAGGAGAAACAAATTGAGACATACAGCACTTCAGCTTTTCTCCATATTTTATATATCAAATGGCTTCTATAAGATTCTAAACATAGTGTATGTTTGAGAACCCCATGAGAGGAAAGTCACTGCAGTATTTCAGCATAACTTGAACTCCTATGTTTACTGTAAGGCTACAGGATGTTCCATGAAGAAAAGAATAATATAGCTATTTTAAGACCCTTTGGTGAATTATGAATCTTACAAATAAATATGGATGTTTGTATTTGTATATAGTGAACACTCATAAATATATTTGTGTAAGTAAATTGAATTTCTTGGTGCATTCTGAGCTTGGTTGTTTTCTTGCAAACATTTCATTATCTAAACTAAGTAACATCATCAGTATTAGTGATGATGTTACCTAGTTTGGGTAATGAAACGTCTGCAAGAAAACAGCCAAACTCAGAGAGCATCAAGGATCCCTCATTTCAACCATGAACTACAATAAAGTATTCTTTATTGATAAATTGAATTAATTTGCTATTTTTTCCCTCTCAAAAATATCATTTCAAGAAAGTATATTATATTTCCATGTATGTAATACATGGAATATCTCCATGCATACTGATCATTCTCCAACCTTCTTGGTATCACATTCAAGCACAGATTTTAAAAGATAATTATTTTTAATGTACATATTTATACTTTTTAAGTTATACTTTTATTCTATATTCACCTACTCCCCTTTCATACCAGTTGTCCTATGTATAACTTTTACTTTTGTTACCTCAAACAGCTTTTAAAAAGTGTATCTTTGTCTTAATGTATATAAATTCCAGTTCAGAAAAAGGAAATGAAACTGAAACTGCAAGTACCGGTAGTTACTAGTTGCTGGCTGGAGATAGACACACTGTGAGAATCTTCCAAACCTATGCCAACTAATCATGATAAGCAAGCATCTGCTACTCAAAGTGGCATATCTATTTTTTCCTCTGCAAAATCAGTGATGTCACATTGTACCATAGATCTTTCCCAAAAATATATTACTGGCTGCCAATGGCAGGAATATAGAGAATATTACGATTCATGATGTAGGGCTATATCACAGCTCTATTATATGGACTACTCCCAACCTGTTGCCCTTTAGCTATGCTGAATTATATATATATATTCTTCTTAAATGATGTCCAATTCTTAAGGACTGCCTGGACAACTCCCTTCAGTTTTCATGGCAAGGTTTTTCAAAAGTAATCTGTCATTGCCTCTTTCCTTGGGTTGTGCGAATGTGACTAGCTGGCCTTCGGCCTAAGGCAGGATTAGCACTCATGGCCTCCCAGTTTCTAGCCTTATATCTTAATCCCTATACCAAACTGGGTGTCTTCAATTATAATTACCATAATCCTAATATTTATGCTAGATGGATTAACAAAAGAACATGATATCTGGAAGACTCTTGGCTAGGGAAATCAAGAAAAATAAAGGGATGTTTTTGTGAAGCTGCTCATTTGCACATCTATTAATAGTGTTATAAGCATACAGCAATTATTACAATGCTATTGTGCTAGCATAGCATTTTGTAGACGAAATAGCTGTAAAAGAAAAGTGTTCCATTGAACTGAAAAACGTATTTCCTGTTCCGGAACAAGACTGCTTCTTTCAGGAAGGAAAAATAAGAACTTGGGATCCACGTCCTAAAACACGTCACTGAAGTTGAAGCAGGAGAGAAAAAATAAAACATTCCAGCATGATATTCTACTTGAGCAGTGGAGCATGAGTAACTAATGGAGGCTTTTCGTGGTCTGGTGAGTTTAAGCTATGAGCGGAAAGTTTAACTGTTAACGCACTTGGGATGTGCGCATATGTACATTAAAAAAAGCATTGAACATTTTTTTCCCTTCTCATGGGGTAAGGCCAGTTTATTCCCACATTTGCTGCCTTATGGTGAATACAACAGTAGGTCTCACATTGTCTCCATCTCATTATTGTCCTTCCTTTGTGTTTACAAAGGTTGTTTTGCTGCTTCTATTTTTAAAGCACTTATAAGATTTTTAAAAAATGTTTGAAACTAAACCTAAAACTACTGCAGAATTAAGGATAATGATGGAATCGTGGTGCTCAGCCAAGTTTTATGATCAATACACAAAACCACTTTCATCTCGACAGAACGTATCATCAGGAAATGAGCAGGTAATTGTTATACACGTGTGTATGCACATGCACTCCTGAGCTGCTTTTGACTCCCAAGCTGGCCATTAGCAAAGGGAGAGGAGACGCAGGCAAATAAAGCTAGCTGAGGTCAGAACAACTGCCAGGGAATAAAGCAGATCAACTGACCGTAGCAACTAGGTAGCTAGTATATACCCTGAGAGGTCGGGCGGGGGGGGGGTTGCTGTTTCCAGCTTACTCCTTGTAAGCCTGGATGTGGTGATTAAAGCATGTGATGAAATGGCAGTCAGACAAAGCAAGAAAACCTGCTGCTGACAGGAAATTCAGATTCTTCTCAGCACAGGAAAGTAACTGAATAGCAATCATAGAAGAATGCTGGAGGAAAATCCAGGGGCAAAGCAAGCCCACCCTTAAGCACCACATATGGCTGTCAAGAAGGGGAACTAGATCCTCTTGGACAAAAGATGCAAAAGAATCTTATTTTTAAAGCATCTGAGTTTGTAGTGATGAAAAGTTGTATCAGGGCCAATTATACAAAGAGAAAAAAAGAGAAAGTTAGCTAGCCAGCTACCAAACCAACCAACTTTGAATGCATTATGCTTTACAAAGTTATCCAAATTGCTCATTTTTGAGCAACTTGCTTTTTAGACATCCTGGGGCTAGAATCTTGCAGATCTGTTTCTTCTCCCATACACTCCTAGAGGTGGACAGGAGACACCTCCAAAAATGTCAAGTAAGGATGGTGGCCATAAAGAGCCAACAATAACAGCAAGAATTCACAAAAGAATCTACCTTGGATTTAGCATTTTCCTTGCAGAGCTCCTTTTAAAATAGTTCCTTTTTAAATTCTCACAAATTTTAAAAAAACATAACCAATAGACAAAAAACTAGAGGCAATTTTTACAGAATCAACAGCTACTGACATTTTTTCACCACACCTCTGCAACAAGAGATAAAAATTAGTTTATTAACAATGAGAGTTGAAATTAAACAGATGCAGCAAAATTCCTAATCCTATTTGTCTACATTGCACAAACTAATGGGGCATTTTAAAAGGAGAAAACAAGTAATTGTATTCACTTAATCCATCATTTGACACAACCTTTTTTGAGCAATCCTGCCTTATTTTATGGAGAAACTAATAATGCCCCTGATGGGCATTCAAGTAGGGATTCTTGAATGCTGTAGTACAGTGCAATAATAAGAGTTAAGTATGACCATGACTAAAACTTATCAGTTTTCACTGGAGCTGAGTTGGCAAAACAACAAATACACTACAAACTGTTAATGTATATATCAAATAAAACAGTAATACAACTTTAATTTTTTATAAAATAAATAAAATAGAAAAACAATGTTGAATATTTAACTGCTGATATATTACAAGTAGCCCTTGGTTAAAATGATTATTAGCAAATTTTTCAAAGTTATTATGGTGCTAAATGGGGACACTTGACGCCCAGCCCTTAAAGCTGTAGCCACTGCAGCATGCCTACGGTCACATGATTAGCACTTAGCAAATGGCTTGCAATTATAGCAATCACAACATCCCTCAGTCATGTGATCACCATTTGCAACCTTCACTGTTGGCTTCTAACAAGCAAAGTTAATGGGGAAGTCGGCAGAAGATCATAAATGGCAATCATGTCTCATTGCACTTAATGACCACAAATGAAAGTCAATGCAGTTATGCTTTGTGATTGTATGGCTTCATGGTGGAGTTTCCATGACCATCATTAACCAAGGATTACATATATTACATGGCACAATGGCAGAAATCACAGAGACATGCATTTATTCCTGCAAGACGAAAACCACAATTACTGGCAGTCCATGTCAATGGACTGCCATTTTCCCTATCAGCTATAGTAATCCTTGATTTATTACTACAATTGGGACCAGAATTTCCATCTTCAGTGGGTGCAGTTGTAAAGCAAGCTGTCACATGACTACACCAACTTATAACAACAATCCCAGTTCTCCCTGTTGTGGCATTAACTGAGAATCTTGAGTGATTAAATTAGTACCCGTATCATAATTAAGAAAATTTTAGAATGTGCAGAAATGGAGAAATTAACCTTAGAGATTAAAGAGAAAGAAGACTCAGTTTACTTTAAAACATGGGATAACTTTTACCAATGGTTAACAAAACGAACTATTGAGAAATGACTGTGATATCTAATGGTGAATATATTTTAATAAGATGAAGGATATGTATTGATTAACTGATACTGTTTATGATCATTTTTTCTCATATTCACTATACCTATTTACTATTATATTAATTAGTGCTACTGAACATATGTACCCGGACAATAGTCTGTTTGCTAAACCTTGAAAATGTTAATGGGGGGTAACCCCATTGTTGTTCCTATCCCTGTTCCAACCCCAACCCTGATTCCTACCCTGAACCCCAATTCCCCATACTGATCCCATCCCTTCCCTAACCTTATAAAACTCTTATTTAAAAAAAAATTAGTACCCAACTCCCCACACCTGCCTATCTCCTCCTATCTCCGCTCTGTCCAGATTCTGGCCGGCCTGCACCCTGCCTTGCAGTGCAGCAAGCAGCATTCGCTTGTCCTACCTAAGAAGTTTCAGCCATTCCCAGCAAGCATTCATTTGCCCAACTGCCTTCTCTCTCAGTTCCCCCTGCTTCAAGCGGATAAAGGGGTGCTCTCTTCACACACCTCTCCTTGGCTAGAGAAGCTGGGTCTGAAAAGGAGAGAACAATGGAAGGGAGGTGCTGGGTACCAAAGGTTGGTGTAGGGAACCAGTAGAAAAAGCAGCCAGGCAAAAGAATGCTTGCTGGTGATTGCTGAGTCTTTCTGGGGCCATGTCAAGCAGCAGCAGAGCAAGACAGTTCTAGCCCTCCCACAAGGAGAGTGCAAGGCTGGCCAAAAGAGCAGACATGGGAGAGGGGAGGTTGGCAGATATAGGGAGCTGAAGTATCCCTGCAGTCCTGAGCACAAGCAGGCTGCCAAGCATCCGAATTTTGATCATGTGGCCATAGGTAACTTCAGACGGTTGCTGAATGTGTGGTTTGGTAAGCAAGGATTCCTATCTATATAAAAGTTTACTAACATTTTGTGGAAATGGATCAATTTAAACTTTTTGTCAAATACATTGGAAATATAAATATCCATTTAAAAATTAAATTATATAACATATTTCAGGAATATAAATTTTTTGCTGGATCATAAGAAAAGGAAGCAGGTGAAAACAGATTCATACACTTAGTAGAATAGGAAATCCTCATTTATTGACCACAATTGAGACCAGCAACAAAGCAATCACCAAGTGAAATAACTATTGTGCTTATCGCTTTACCTTAGCTTTTCACATCTGCAAAGGTCATAAATAAGAGGATTGGTTGAAAAGTTATTTTTTCATCATTATCGTAAGTGCAAACAGTCACTGTATGAGGCAGTTGCTAAGCAAGGACTACCTGCATTCAAAAATCTGAGGTAGACTACTTTACCTGATGCAAAATATTAAAAACAGTTGTGACACAGTCTCCTTAAGTTACTCATTACTCCTTTAGGAATTCAGAACTTCCAATGCTATAGGAAAAAGAAGTTTTACTTATCAATGTGACCTTTCTACATTTGGCTGAGAAAGGAATTGCTAGGAAAACCAATGGGAAAAAAGTTAAGCAGCTCTGCTGCTTGTAACTTCTCACATACAATAGCTCACAAAAGACACAATGGAAGGAAACCCACTTTTACTGCCAAATATATTGTTCTAAATGAGATGATCAGCAGAAATCCACTATATTTTGTTTAAAAGAAAAGATACAACCTCCCTCAAATTAGTCCCAACTTTTGTAACTACGTATTTGTATAGTTTCCTTGATAAATTATAGAAGTGGTTGGCCATTGCTTTGATAAGCCAAGCCACAATTTGGGGTCATTAGGATGCTGCCCTTTTTTTTTTACCAACCTTCTGTTGCACTGTCATGCAAACTTAGGAATAAATTTGAAACTGAAAACACTAACAAAAGTTTTTAAGTTTTCATGCTGAGTAGCCCAATTAAAGATTTCTGAAGACCTTAACCTTATACAATCCAAATATCCTGCAGCACTTTTCCCCAACTGGAAAGGAAGTAAGGATCACCTTGCAATTTATGCCTGCTCTGCCCCCCAAGAAAAGAAGAATTGAATTCTTCTCACACTTGCTGTATTGAGTATAAAATCTGGAAGTTGTATTATCAGAAATGCAAATTCTTTACTGATAGCAATAGATTTTAATGCACAGAATGGCAATGAAAATGATCAGATCAATAAATAAATCCTGTATCTTAGCAATTGAATTTCTTGCATGTGCAAATAGAGCTAGATATGTTCTCTGCGTGCAATAAATGTTCCTACTTCAAAGTTAGATACATTACAAATATGTTAGTTTTAAGCACATTTGTGCAACTTGATTGCCCAAATGAAAAATACTTCACACATGCTCTCAAAAAAAATCAGATAACACTTTCAAGTTAATGTTGAATGCTAAATATGACAGAGGCAGTACATAATTGCAACAGCAGGAGGCAAAAGGTCCTGGCTTTGTGATGCAAGCTCTGCTCTTTTTCTTTGTGCATTGTGATATTGCACACATGCCCAAAAAGGACAGTCTGCAGCAGTATTACTTTTATCAATACTGAGTACAGTGGTATCTTGGTACTCATCTTTAATTGGTTCAGGGAGGCACGATGAGTACCAAAAACAGTGAGTATCAAACAATTTTTTCCCATGAGGAATAATGGCACATGTAAGGCACAAGGAAGCTGACATTGACAAGTTTTAGTTTGTGCATTGAATACCAAACAGATGATGAGTACAGGGACAAAATTTTCACGTCAAAATGCGTTGAGTACCAAATTCGATGACTTTCAAAGCAGTTGAGTACCAAGGTACCACTGTATTTTACAACAGCTGTTTTGAATTTATAAACATTTTGCATACCACTTATAAAATTCCCCTTTTTACGACTCTGTAATCCCTTAATTCCTGGTAGAGTCCAGGCGACTGGAATAATGGGGATTAAACCTGATCAACCAGAATTCCAGGGATGTAAATTAGACAGGAAATCAAACCCAAAAGGCAGTAGCAACTATTTCACTATTCATGACAAGATAGTTACATGGTGCATTGAACACAAACGTTTGACCTGAAGACTTCACTTACCAGAAATTGGCATTAGCCAATAGAGCCTTTATTTCAAACCTGTTTCCCAAAATGCCAAACTCACTACCTAAAAGCCTGACTTTTCATAAACTGCAAGAGAATTTTATCTTATTTTCAAACCTTCATGACCACGAGAGGGAAAAACTATATGGCAATATTTTCTCCCCCCCATGTCCTTCAACCCCAGAAAATTCAGTAGAAATATTCTTCCATTCCCAAACTTTAAAGAGACTAATCTTACACACAAAGCCAGCAGTCAATCCTTTCAACCCTGAAATATGGAGATGGAACAACAGCCCTCCTCGATATAATATTATTCCCATACTTAATTTCCATGTACATGAAGAATGCAGGAAATTAATCATATTAATCATACATAAAATAGTATTCAATCAAATAAAATATCTAAATGCTATAAACATCAACAAATTTAGCACACAATGAAGAACTAGTCGAACAAAAATCTAAACCAGTGGTTCTCAAATAGTGGGGCGGGCCCCCCTGGGGGGGCGCGAGGCTCTGTAAAGGGGGGCTCGTTTGACTTCGGCAAACACTGTCATATTGGATGTCCAATACTATTTACAGTCGCGCGGGGGGCGCGAAATGTTTTTTTCTTCCTAGGGGGGGCATGACAGAAAATAATTGAGAAGCACTGATCTAAACCAAGATCTATAGTGCAGGAGATATAATATTTGTAAGCACACACATTGTATTTGCCCCCTTTCTTCACACATAATTAAGTCTTAAATGTTTTCTCTGGTTTGGCTGATGGGCAGGGTGTGAAAGCAGCATAGGTTGGGAAGGCAGCATAGGTTGGGAAGGATACATGAAAGGTGCTATGCAAGTCATGGAGCGACTGTGGAAGTTGTGCAGATGGGGGAGACTTAATCAAGCAATTTGCAACTTTCTCTGCCATTGTCAGGCTTCCAACCAGCAAAGACTTCTGGAAGCTTGCAAGCAGCTTTTGAAACAGAGTATGGCAGTGCTGAAGTGGCTACAACTTTCCCAAATTTCATTCCCATGTGAGTAATGGGTCCTGGCATTCTGTTGTTTAGCCCACTGGAAGTACATTGGTTCAAAAATTGTTGCGCTATGGCACACTATTTGCCCAATTGAAGGTTACAATTTTCAGGGGATGTCTTATTTTTTTGCCATCGTGGGTAGGGCAGTGGGCGGCAGACTTGCTGGAGGACCAGTTGGAAGGCCGGGGGTACCACTCCCATCCCACCACCTGCCTTGCCTTGCCCGGCAGGATCAGCAGCAGGCAGAGGTACGGGGGGCGGGGCGGGAGGCACAGGAACTATAGAGTTTTGCATGATACAAACAAGTTAGAAGGTACTGTTTATCGCACCAAAGCCGTTTAGTCCATGGTGACCAGTGAATGTGGTTTCAGCTTTTACAGTGTCCCTTGACTAGAATATTAACGGGTCTAATTCAAGAATCACTCCCCATTTCCTTCAGCATGGCCCAAGCTCCCCGCACTTCTTTCCAATTCTGCCTCAAAGCCTCAGCGATTCAGTTCTCTCCCCTCCTTCCCAACATGCAATCCTAACCCCACCCCCTCCCCATTTATTTCCTTCCACGTGGAGCAGGCTTTCTTTCTCGTCACTGTTCTTCTCCGGGACTGTTTTCTTGCAGAGCTAGGTGAGTTTTAATTGCCACGTGTGGCATCTCAATGCTGTGAGTTCACTGCACTGCAAAAGTTTTGCTTGTTTACTTTCTCGGCAGCAGAACACGCCTCGTTCTGAAAGGCGAAGGGAGCACCGCCCATTGGTGTTTGGCTTATTGGAGGGCTCCACCCGGTTTTGGTGACTGACTTATGGGAGGACTCCTCTTCAGCCGGGTGTATGCTGTGTGAAGTTCTATCCGATTTAGCAAAGTGAGGTTTAGCAAGCCAAGCCATGCCACAGCCCCTGCGCTCTCAGCTGCAATTGTGGCCCACAACACTTGTGGCAGGATTGTTTCCCTAACCAAGCATATATTGTGGCAGTAACTACAAAATCATGCTAG
The DNA here is from genome assembly GCA_032467975.1 of Trimeresurus albolabris. Lineage (NCBI taxonomy): Eukaryota > Metazoa > Chordata > Lepidosauria > Squamata > Viperidae > Trimeresurus > Trimeresurus albolabris. The sequence goes on along the minus strand of JANHFS010004040.1, from coordinate 18,059 downwards.
GGCTTATGTTCTGGTTGGGTTTTATTTTTGGGGAAACATGGTATGTCTAGTTATATGTATATATATGTGTGTGTATGTGTGTGTGTATTGGATATATTCTAATCATATTTGACTTTATATGCAACATTTAATCTTCCTAATGCCTGCCAAATTCCCCACACTGTGCTGCTAAAAGTAATGCATTAAAAATGGCATCAAATAACACTGATTCTTTCTTGAAACTATTTGAATGCAAAGATATATTTTTAAATGTTATTTATACTCTACTTTGCTGCATTGGTTCAGAATGATTAACCGCAAGGTTCTTTTTGCTAAAGGCAAACAGTCTTATCTTTTACAGCAGAGGTCATAGGAGATAGATTGGAATCAACCAAGAGGCCTCTGATTTGCAACAGATCAACAAGAATGAATTAACAGCAGCAAAAATAAAATGATTCTTCTTCACTCTAAAACAGTTAAAATGAAGGAAACCTGTTTTGGTGCAGTGGAGATTAAAAGAACAGGTATTTAGGTTTTATGACTTCTATTCAACTCTGAAGCAGAAAAACAACCTCCAAGGTTTAGAATTCTTTATTTTTTATCCTATGCACTTTTGAAGAGAGAGTGAGTACATCTTGAGTTTTCTTGTCTAAATCAAAGTGTTAACACCCAAGCTTGAAGTCTTTTTCCCCCTGCCCTGGAGACTTGCAGGCTAAGGAAATTGAACAAAGCAATATAAAACGCTAAATGAAAACATTATTATAAATATGTTTGCTTCTTTAAAAGCAAAATTGCAATGTCTACATTACATAGTGAATAACCAATTCCAAAATGACGTTTAAAGAATAGTGCTTTTCAGGGGCAGCTAGCTATCAGCTAAACAATGTTTTAAATGGGCACTACATAGTGGGCGGAGTATAATAACTAGAATAAGTCCCAATCTTTGCTAAATAGTGCCCAGCTCCACTGCATTTACAAAATCCATCAATACTTTACATGGGCAGTCAAATTTTAACACTAGCAGAATACAGGAATGTCCATCACACTGGAAGTCAAAAGATTCATTTAAGAAGCAGAAGTCAGATTAGGTGACACATATCAATTAGTCCTCCCAAACAAGGAATGGCCAAGGAACTCAGAATTGTTAGGGAAAGATCATTACTGCTTCCCAGAATCTATGTTTCAGTTGACTGCTTTATTCCACTAACAACAAAGTTTATCCAACTAATGATGTTTCTGGAGCTCTACCAAGTGGTAAAGGCATTAACATTCACAGGTTCTAAAATGCTCTTCCTCTATACTTAACAGCACCAGTAGCCAGCTGAAAACAAGTTGCATTAATGAAACTATCCCTTTAAAACCAGAAAATAAATGGGGAAACATTCTGCGACAGATTTTGTTCTTAGTCTCACCAAGTAGTCAGAGATAAGGAACAAATCTATAACCTTATACGCATATAATCCCATGCTCTTGTGCTTACCTCAAATAAACTATACACTTAGTTCTTCCAAACAAGGAATGGCCAAGGAACTCAGGAGCAATTGTTAGGGAAAGACCTCTACTGCTTCCCAGAGTCTATGTTTCAGTTGACTGCTTTACTCCATTAACAACAAGTTTATCCAACTTTGTTGGAGAGCATGCTTCACCACATCTGTTCAAATCAGCTGAATTAATTAGAAATTACTATTCCTTGACCAATTTAGTGAAAATCTGCAAGAAAAATAATAATCTAAGAAATTGCCTTTAAATCAAGAATTTGTATTTGACTTACCTAAGTGCCCAAAAAATGAAGGGGATAAAAGCCATTTTATTAGTAGTGCTCAGAGAAGCCAAAGTGAAGATGAACGATGGAAGTCTGCAATTGTGGCCCACAATACTTGTGGCAGGTTTGTTTCCCTAACCAAGCATATATTTGCAGCAAGTACAAAACTGCAGCAATCTTTGAAGAAAAAGTCAAGGGGTTAGAGCAGCAAATGGCCATACTTTAACTGATAACAATAAAAGAGGATCTATCAAAAGGAAGATTTATCAAAGACAGCTCTACAATAATAGCTATCCATATGGAAGACAGTTAAATAGAACAGCAAGCAGAGTGGATGAGGGTAACAGGCAGAAACAAGAAATGCATAAGTTATCCTATATCAGTGGTGGCAAACCTATCTATGGCACACGTGCCGGAAGTGGCACTCAGAGCCCTCTCTGTGGGCACACGTGCCGTTGGCCCCCCCCCCCCCCCCCCCCCCC
>JANHFS010004039.1:37547-49470 GCA_032467975.1 Trimeresurus albolabris | reverse complement strand
TCTTAAATTCCATATTTATATCTTATTCTAGCTTTCTTTCTATTCCAAACAGGTTTCCATAATAAAGACTCTAGATCTGCAAATAAATCTCCCTTCATCTCTAGCCAGAATACGTAAACCAAAGGAAAGTCTCCTATTGTCCATTTTAATAGGCTAGTAACAAAGTTGTAGCGATTCTCGATAGCTCGTAATAGGACCTCAATCCCCATCCTTTTTGAAGCTGCATATAGTTTAATTGCAGTCACTTTTGAATCATCCAAAATCTGAATGGATTGTATATAAGATGATGTATAATCCTCTTTAGTGTTATTTTGTTCTTCTTCTGTTGATTTTTTATCTGTCGTGAAATCAATTGAATTCTGCACATCAGCTTGCCCTTCTGGGGTAACATCCTTAGTTTCTGTGCTAAAAATCATTTGTTCATTAGCATCAAAGGTTTTTTTCCAATGTAGGTTGATAATCCAGATGTGGATTTAATTCCTCCATCTCAGTGAGTTGTAAGCAAAATTGAGAACAGGTCTCTTGGGTATATATCCCTTTTACTGTTTCTTAGCCTGCAAGGTACTCATTTACACCTTGTGCTTTAATTTGTCGATGAAAAATAATCTCTTTTGTACAGGCAACTATTAGCTCAGTATTTTCAAGAATTTTATCCAATATATACTTGTAATTAAAGTCTAGGAAGGGTTCCTCCATTTCAGTAATGTTTAGAGCCATTATTCTTTTGGTGGAGGCTGTATTTAATAACAATCAGTCAATAACCGCCTCCACCCAGCTGTACAGCTTCTTTATCATTTCCTTTTTGTGATAATTTGAAGGTCAAAGTCAAACTCAGAGTCCAAGAAAAGGAAATAACAATTGCAGTTGTTAATTTCACCACAAGATGTCCCAAGAGGGTTATCCAAAGTTATTCAGTCTTTCCAAACCCCCAGTAAAAATAATTTCTTTCCTCTTTCCTTCTTCTCTTTAATTAAGAAAAATAGTGAAAAGTAAAAGAAAGCAATATTCTCCAAATAACTAGCATATTAAATCTCTATATCAGGGAATTTTGGGACCCCCAGATGTCCAAAAATAAAATCAACCATTAAAAAGTAGAAATTAATTTTTCTTTTGTTCCAAAGCTTTTCTTTCCCCATCAACAACGCCGCTTTAACAAAATAGGGAAATAGTTCCAAAAAAGCTTTTCACAGGAGTAAATAGGGAAAGTAGAGGCAAGGAAAGGTCTCACTGAATCTTCCACGGTGGTTCTATTTTGCTTAGATGTTCTTGTGGCTTACAGCTGGTGCAGCTGATCGGCCATTTTACTGACCGAACTTTACTCTGTCAGCCCAAAGGAGCTTACTCGGACTGCAGAAGATGCCGCCGCCCTTCTGCAGTCAAACGAGGGGCCTCCTCAAGAGTAGTCGTCCCTCCAGGGTGACTTTTTGACCCAATCAAGGCTCTACCGGCAGAGGAAACTCGGCCAGTGAAGAGAGGAGTCTCTCTGCATGACTGCAGCACTGCAACCCGGAATTGGAAGCCCAAGCAGATGCTAGTTTGTCACAGTGGGGGGCAGTGCTCTTGCAGAAAAATGAGCAGGGGATCCTGCAGCCATGTGCCTATATTTCCAAAAAACTTACCGAAACTGAGCATAGGTGGGCAGTTTGGGAGAAAGAAGCATATGTGGTTTGGGAGAAGAAAGCATATGCAATGTGCTGGGCGCTCCTAACCTGGAGGCATTTCTTAGAAGGGGGGAAAAAACCCTTGGCAATGTGGAGTGACCATTAAAATTTAGAAGCCCTGAACCCCCCCCCCCAGATTATTGCCTAAACAAGTTTACTGGGTTCAATACTTTAACCAATTCAGCTGCCACAATATAATAGCTCAAAACCAGAAGGAATTAGGCTGGTTGGCAGCTCCAATAACCACCAGAGCATAGCTAAACTGAAAAGCCAAGTAGCTGAAGATCTAAGGAGCACCCTGAAGGCAGCACTAGAGGAGGATAAGAGGTTCCAAGCCCATAAGGAAGGATGAACAATACAAAATGATTTAGATTAGGTGGGAGCCAAATTGTACCTCCCAGAAAGCCAAAGACTGATGGTTTTACAAAAAAGCCATGATTCAAAAGTAGCAGGACATTTCAGCTTCATTAAAATTGCACTTAGTTAAGTGCCAGTTTTGGTGGCCATTGCTAAAGATAGCTGCCCTATCTGTGCCTCTACCAAAAAATGACAAGGGAAAATACCAGGAGCTGAACTTAAAGCTTCTTGGAAAGATATTTTAATGAACTTTATAATGGAACTGCCCAAAATCCTGGGAAACACAATGATTTGGGTGATAACTGATTTATTTTCCAAAAAGTGCACTTTGTGCCCTGCTCAAGCAGGAGAACCTACACCATCTCAGACAGGTGAATGTCTATACTTTTCCAGATCAATATATTTATGAATGGACAACATGTTGAAACATTTCAGGAAGATATTTCATTCACTTCAGATCTAACTGCTTCACGTGATGAGTCTCAGTCTCAAGAAGATTTCAAAGGTATTATTGTTTGTTTATTTATGAATTTATTATAGCTTTTATTATCTATATTCTTGAGCAATCAAGGCATCATACATGGGGAGTCCACTCATTTTATTCCTATAATTGTATGAGATAGATTGAGTTGACAGAAATAGTTATCCAGTTACCTTTTTGTTAAGTGAGAATTTGCTTATGAGTCTATTGGGCCCAGTTCTAATATCACCACACTATATTGTCCTTGGAAGTACTGCTGTTTAACACTGAAATTTCTCCATAACTAAAATGTTTATGTGTAGGCCTTGCTTTTTACAGAATATGTTGCACAGTTCACCTTTTTCCATTTACATACTCATGTTTGATGTAAGGAAAAGTAAGTGAATTACAGGTGTTGCTGAAATCTTAGAGTTTCTTATTTGTCAGTAAGAAATCTATTTTTTATCCACAATTCCCTAATGCAGTCGGCTTTTTAAGAAAATCTATTTCAAAGCCATTAATTCACAATAATCAAATATTCTCTAACATAACAAGATGGTAAATATTCAAAGTATACAATAAATTGAGAGTCCCAATGATGCTTTTTTCACAAGGCAATTGGACTTTCTTGTTTTTCTTTGTAGGCGTATCGCTTCTCATATAAGAAGTTCTTCAGCTCTCTGAAGCTTCTTGGATGAGAGGTGAAACATCTTCAAAGAAAAACAAGAAAGTCCAGTTGTCTTGTGAAAAAAGCATCTTTGGGACAACTACGTCCTGGATAACTGAGAATCTCCATAGACAATAAATTGAGAGCTAGTTTGGTCTAATGGTTAAGATACCAGGCTAGTTTTTCCTTAGGCATGAAAACTGAGTGATTTTGGCCAGTCATTCCCACCGCATGAGATTGTTGTTTTGGGGAAAATAGGAGGAAAAAGGATTATTAGGTATGTTTCCCTAAGTAACTTAGGTATGAATTATTTTTTTTAAAAAAATCATAAAGTATGGATTAAAAAAAATAAAAATTGAATTATGCCAACTATTAGTGTAGTTCCTACCATTCTTACTCTCTTAAATATCTAGGGATACTTATCTGTTCAATTGAAATGAGTATGCCAACTTCATGTAGATGGAAGAAATAAGTGTGATGAAAAACAGTATGGCATATAGGTAGTCCTTGGCATATGACTGCAATGGAGACTGCCCATTACAGTAGTGAGTCATAAGAGTTGTAAAACAGATTGGTCACATGACTAACCCAATTTTATGATGTTTTTTGCAGAGGTCATTAAGCGAACGCCACTATAATGCCCTGCCTCAGCTGATTCCTTCAAGAAAGCAGAACTCTTGAAACTGGCAGCATTTCAAAAGGAACTTTTATTGAGATATAGTGAAAGCAGGAAAAGTAGGCAGGATTTGAAGTTCCCACACAAAAACGTTAGGTTAAACCCCATTGTTCAAAACCCTTCCCAACTGCCCAGTCCATAGGAAACCAATCCAGAGGTGTGAAGGTATTGTGAGAACTCGGATGGAGGATGCGAAAGATGTTCCCAGGCATCATGTCCTTGGTGAGGCAAATCAGATGGCCCCAGGTTCTTCCCTCCCATTCCCCAGGAAAGTACATCAAAGCAAAGAGAAACAAAGTAAACAAAGCTAAGATAAGCTAAGCACATCAGAAGAGAGCTCCAAAGCTCCAAAGATGTGCATATGTGTAGAGAGGAGAGGAGAGGAGAGAAGAGGGGAGGGGAGGGGAGGAGAGGAGAGGAGAGGAGAGGAGAGGAAGGCAATAAGCCAGATCTCAGGGAAAAGAAGACATAGACACTAGCCAGCCCTCCCTGGCTTGGAAATAAATAGTAGGGGTTTGGGAGTGGCCTGTTGTCACAGACAACCATTCATTTTCCAGGGTACATCAATCAAGTCAAATTCCTTTCCAGAATCAGTTTTGTCGGGACTACTTGCTCTGTATTTGAGGTGCCAATGAGTCTCCCTGTTGGGAACTAATAGGTAGTGAATTTGCCTCAGCCAGTGTGAACAGGGACTGTTCTTGAAAGACTTTCTATCTGCAGTTCTCAACAGAGATTGTTCTTGCCCTATGTCAGAAGGGGGAAAGACTTTCCTTAGTGACTACTTCTTTTTGGTTTCATCTACCCAACATAAACAAAGATTGTTCCTGCCCTGTTTTAATAAAAGAGGTTTGTTTTATTCACAAGTTTTATTCTCATTACTTGCAAAGGTTGGGTCAGAACAGTTTGCCTGTGACCCTCTACTAATATGGAGCAGCTACCTGTAGAGAATGCCTAGCTCACTCAACAGGTGGTGTTGTCGGTGCAAGTTGCTCAGCTTCAAGCTAACCCTGCTTTACAATCCCGTCAGAAATGCCCAGTAGCAGTGTCAAATAAATTTGATGATAATCAAGCCCTATTTCCAGCGTTTGGGGGACAATGCCAGCTCTTCATCAGCCTGAGTGCTGAGGATTTCCCCATTGACTGGGATAAAGGGGTTTATGATTAGCCTTCTCTCAGGCACTGTGGCCCAGTGGGCCACATCCCTGCTTGTCTGGCCTAGTTCATTGTTGGATGATTTCTTGTGGTTTTGTGACCTTTTTTGGCTCATGTATGAGGACCCAATCAAGATGCAGACTGCTACTTGATGCCTGAAAGCCCTGAAGTAGGGCTGATGCCCATTACAAGAATACATCAGCGAGTTTCAGCTGCTGAGCCAAGATTCAGTCTGGAATGAAGCTGCCCTCATGAATGCTTTCCAGGATGGCTTGTCAGAAGAGCTATTGGATGAGCTGGTCCACGTCGATGTCCCCCCAACCTTCAACGTGTTTGTCCATCTCTGCTTACAGATTGAACCTCAGCTGCAGTGGCAGAGGAGTCGCTGTGCCTCCCCAGAGACCTGGGTGGCCCCAGCCATGCATGAGAACCTGGCTATGCAGAAAGAGCCAATGGAAATAGGTGCCGCCAGACCCTGGTGGTGGAGAAGAATAGCATTCGGGGGATTGTGTTTACACTGTGGGGAATCTGGGCACATGGCCACCTCTTGCCCCAAGAAGCAATGAGGGGTGTCGTCTATCAGGTCTGCCACACTAAAACAAAATAATCTGTCAGGATATGACCCAAGCCCGACCTAGGGGGCACTCTGGGACGGACCTCCAACAACACAGATCAACACCCATGGGACACTTCACTCAGACCCCCATGGCACTTGATGTTGGTGGGCACGTTTGATTCTACCCAGTAGGCCACAGGGGATCCTGGTATATGCCTTGGTTGATTCTGAGGCAACCTCAAAATTTATGAACGTTGTGTGGTTGGCCAAATGGGCGGTTCGTCAATGCCTGGTGGCCCCACCTCTGCTAATGGAGACCATTGATGGACAATTGCTTCTGTCTGGGGCAATTAAGGCTGCCACGCAACCATTGAGTATGGCCATCAGCTGTCATGAGGAGGCCATTCAATTTTATATCACTTCCAACGTGCATTTCCCAGTGGCCTTGGGCTTGGCTTGGCTTCAGATGCATGATAGTAAGATTTAGCTGTCCCAGAACCTGGTCATTTTCTCGAGTTTACAATGTGTGGACTACACCTGACAAGTCTGCACAGGCCAGGTTCTGAGTCCCCCAGGGGTTTCTCTGCCATCTGAACTGGCAGAATTCACAGATGTCTTCAGTGAGAAAGAGGTAGATCAATTGCCCCCACACAGGGCATATGACTGCCCCACAGACTTGGTCCTTGACATGCCTCTCCCAATAGGACACTTGTACTACATGTCTGACCCCAGGTTGGCTGTGTTGCAGGACAAAAATCTGGTTTGGGGCTTTATCCAGCCCTCGTCTTCATCACTGGTCATTCCAGTACTGTTCATGAAAAAGAAGTGAGGGGAATTGAGGCTCTGTTGCGACTATCACAAACTGAATGCCATTACTGTGCACAACAGATAACCACTGCCCCCTCATTTCCGAACTTTTGGGATGACTCTGGGAGGCCAAAGTCTTCACCAACTGGACTTGAGGGGAACCTACAATCTAGTCAGGATCAGGCTTGGTGACGAATGGAAGACAGCGTTCAGTATCTGGTATGGCTACCTCGAGTACACCATCATGCTGTTTGGGCTGACCAATTCTCCCACTGTCTTCCAGCATTTCATGAACGATATATTTCGGTACCTGTTGGTTCATTTTGTCATGATCTATCTGGATGACATTCTGATACTCCCCTTCGTGGGAGAGTCAACACCTATGCCTGGTCTTGCAATGGCTCCAGGAGTATTGATTGTATGCCAAATTAGAGAAATGCCAATTTTGTCAATCGTCCATTGACTTCCTGGGACATCACATTTCTCCTGTGGGCATTGCTATGGAACCAAGCAAGATCGAGTCCCTGCATAGTTGGCAACTTCCATGTCAAGTCAAGGATGCCCAGCAACTCCTTGGGTTTGCCAACTACTATAGAATTTTCATCCCCGGCTTTGCTTCCCTGACCACGCCCCTCACTCAGCTCCTTCAGAAGAAGACTCCGTTTCAATGGAGCACCCCAGAGCAACAAGTTTTCCAGGCCTTGAAGCAAGCCTTATGCAGGAACCCATCCTGAAACACCCTGACTCACACTGTCCATTTCTCATGGAAGTGGATGCATCCAACATTGCCATCGGTGCAGTCTTACTCCAGGCTCACGCACCCAGCAGTACTGTCTTCCCTTGCACATATTACTCTTGGAAACTTAATCCAGCCAATGCAATTACACAATCTGTGAGAAGGAGTTACTGGCTATTAAGATGGTGTTTGAGACCTAGAGACATCATTTGGAAGGGGCCCGGCATCAGATTTAAGTCCGGATGGATCATAAAAATCGAGAATTCCTGCAGACCGCCTGGAAATTGAACCAACAGCAGACTCGGTGGTTTCTATTCTTCACCAGGTTCAATTTCTGGGTCACATACATCCCGAGTGGTCACAACCAAAGAGCGGACACTCTCTTAAGAAAACTGGAATGCTCCCACACAGAAGACAAGCCCTTGCCCAGGACAGCTCTACTCATAGAGTCCTTTGCCGCAGTTCAAGAACCAGTGGATTTACAGGCTCAGATCTGGGAGGCACAATGGCAAAATGCGTGGATGGATCAATGATGGGAGGAGTTGGGGCCAGACTCCCCATGGACCTTCACTGAGGGACTCCTGAGGTAAAATGACTGGCTGTATGTTCCTGTGGGGCCACTCCAGGGGCTCATCCTCTCGCAATGCCATGACAATCCTGTGGCGGGGCATTTTGGCCTCTTCAAGACTCTGAACCTGGTCTCCCATACTTTCTGGTGGCCCCAATTGCAACACGACGTCCAGGCCTATGTCATGTCTTGTGTATGGTTCAGGCAGGCCAAGTCGGTGATGGGAGCCCCACCAGATCTGTTCCAGCCATTGCTGATGCCTTATAGACCCTGGGGAGCAGTTTCCATGGACTGCTTGACGGACTTGCCCCTGTCTTCTGGGTTCGTAACAGTGTTTGTTGTAGTGGACATGCTGACAAAGATGGTGCATTTCATCCCTTGTCATGGTTTGCTGACAGCCCGTGCCACAACTCACATGCTCATTCAGCATATCTTCCAGCTGCCTGGCCTATCTGATAAAGTCATTTTGGATAGGGGGGCTCGATTTACAGCACGGTTCTGGAAAGTGCTGCTGAAGGCCTTAGACATGTAAATATGTCTGTTGTCAGCATGCAGCGAGGACTTCCCCTATTTCCCCGCCGGTAGTTGCTCTCCTTTCTTTGTTGGGGTTTTCATCCAGCACTCGGCTGCCCATGACCCTCTTTGCTGCATTTGAAGCAGGCAGTTGAACGTGGCAGCACTGTCTGGGATTTGGCCATCTCCCCCCTCTTCTCTAGTGAGGATCACCTCTGCACTCTGCCGGATAGGTACTGTTCTGAGCCTGGTCAATCTCTGCCTCTTCGGCCAGGATGCACCAGTCATGGAGGTGAGCTGGGGTTCTTCTGGTGATGCAGGCATGGTACAGGTCATTCTGCCCATCCTTGAAGCAGCTTACCAGGATGTTTTCCAGCCAGTTGAGGCAGCAGACTAGGTTCCAGAACTCCTCGGTGTATTCTGCTACTGGACGCCAACCTTGTCTCATCATTTTGATGCAGGCTCTGGCTTTCTGGTCAGCCAGGGGGTCCTCAAACATCTACCTCAGTGCCATCATAAAACAGTTGAAATTCTGGAGCTCCAGAGCATTGGAGTTGTGGAGGGTCACCATCCGGCGGGCAGCAACTCCCTCCATGGCTAGGGTGAATACTTTCACCCTACCCCCCTCAGTGGGTATGTGTTACCCATATTCTTGCATATGGGTGAGGACATGGGCAAGGAAATTGCTGAGGGTCTCTATTGAATTTGACACCTGGGGGGTGCCTTTCATTTCTGCTGAGGGGCTGCCCCCTTACAGGCCCTGTGAGGGTTTGCACCTCCTGGGTCCCTCCGGGGATGGCTGGCTAATGTGGCAATCACCCTCTCAGCCGATTTGTCAGCAACCACGGCCCTCTCTAGAAGGGGGGAATCCCCTCCTCGCATGTCTCTTCCTCGCACTTCCTGCTCTCTCTTTCCAGATGGGCTACGGCCCCTCGTGTTTTCATTCAGCCTTTGGAATGCTTCCATCATGAAGCGCATGGCTTACTTCATAAGGTAATCAGCATGGTCCCTTTGTTCATCTGATTTGCCATCATTGTACAGTACTTCCATTTCACGCTGCCAGCCACATTGTCGGCTACCGTGAGGGTGAGGATGACTCCTTGGCTCTTCCTTCCCAATCCTCCTTCTTCCCCACACCAATGGACCATCTCAGCTTCAGTATCCTTCAGGGAGCAACTTCATCCATTCACCAGAGATTGTGTTGGGGTGAGTTTTTGTAGAGGTCTCTTCCCAACACTCAGCCTCTCCATGCTCACTGCCTGGATAAGACATTGTTTGCTCGGTCTCCATGGTAGGGCTGGTGCCTCTCTGGGACCATTTTGCAGATCCTGTCTAATGTAAGGCCCTGCCTCAGCTGATTCCCTCAAGAAAGTAGAACTCTTGAAACTAGCAGCATTTCAAAAGGAATTTGTATTGAGAGATGGTGAAAGCAGGAAAAGTAGGCAGGATCTGAAGTTCTCATGCGAAAACGTTAGGTTAAACCCCATTGTTCAAACCAATCCCAACTGCCTAGTCCATAGGGAACCAATCCAGAGGTACAAAGGTGTTGTGAGAACGCCAGACGGAGGATGCAATAAGATGTTCCCAGGCATCGCATCCTTGGTGAGGCAAAGCAGACCGCCCCAGGTTCTTCCCTCTCCCTCCCATTCCCCAGGAAGATACATTAAAACAAAGAGAAACAAAGTAAACAAAGCAAAGCTAAGCACATCACAAGAGAGCTCCAAAGTTCCCCCCTCTCATCCGAATGGCAGCGTCCCTACAGAGATCTATAGGTACCTGACAACCCCAGTCATAAAGTGAATGCCACAGAATGGTTTGCTGTAAATACATGAATTTTGCTGAAAACCAGAACTGCTGGCTTTCAGTAAAGCAATCATAAGATATGGTCATATGACCATAAGATGTTACAAATGGCTGTTTAATGTGGCTGTGTTGCCAAGTGCCCAAATTTTGGCCACGTGACCACAGAGAAGGCCCAACATCCTCTGCAGGTTGTAAATCCCCTTTTTTGGGTCCGTTGTAACTTTGAATGGTCACTAATCCATGTTGGTTCTACTTAAATATATATTTTAAATGACTTCTTCCATTTTCTCCATTCAAAGTGATCTAACACATCTAAATGTGTTTACATAGTCTAATTATATATGATTTGGTTACTGACAATCAGTTTATGCATTCTGGTCTTCATTCCCAGATTTGTATTTTTTCTTTTAACAAGGCATTTTTGTTTGTTGGATTTATCATCTACAATATATTTTTATCCATTTTTATTTTTCTAAGAATGAAATGTTGGAAAGAAAGTATATAAAGGCACTTAGGATTTTATTACCTATCCACCAAGAAAATAACTCTGATGACAGAACAGAATCATATTTGGTGCGATGGGAGAAGTTGAAAATCAGTTTTAAAATGAGCCAAATATTGCCAGGAGCTACAGAGCAAAATGTTCCTGAAAACAATGTTTATACAAAGCTAGTATATTATTGAGGCTTGAAAAATTATTGATAAATAAAATTCTATCAAACTAACCACATGCTAATATTTTTCATTTTATCTTTAAATTGTAAAGAAATTGTACATTTACTTCCCCCCCAAGAGTTAATGTCCCAAAAGTTTCCACTTAAACTTAATTAGCTTTTTGAAACTATTAAGACATAAGTTAAAAGACTGCACTGGTTCACCTTTCCACCACACCTTAATCTTAAATAATTTGAAACCTGGAGGAGCAAGTGAGTTTACCTTTAAAATACTGTACTGTAAACTAGTTATCTGCTCAGGAAGCAATCTTAAGATCAGATAATAGACATGATGGGGAAAAGTTCTCTACTTATTTATTGATTGTTACATAAAGTTGTACACTACCAAATCATCAGACTCACCGTAGTTTTCAGTTGGTGGAGACAAAGTTTGCCAATCAATAGCATATCTTTTTGGCACCCGCTGAAAGTTTTGTAGACATAAATATATCCTGGTGATATTTCTTCTGGCAATAGCCCATAAAATACCTGTTTCAGAGAAAGGGATGAATATGTATCCTCCATTATCCAAAGCCCTATCATCTCCTAGCACAGAAGTCCCCAACCTTTTGGGACCGGTTCCGTAGAGAAAGGTTTTTCCGCAGACCGGAGGGTGCGTGGTTTTGTATGCTGCCTGCATCTCGGGATGGGGCTTTGCTTGTTTGTGCGGACTGGTTACTGGCATGCCACGGCCCGGTACTGGTCCATGGCCCGGGGGTTGGGGACCCCTGTCCTAGCACATCATTGGACCAGGGTCCAAAGTTTTGTTAACTTTTCACTGAGTATTTTCTTTCTTATTGATATCAGTGAAAGGAGATAATGAAGCTTTGCTTCTTGTGGCTTGAAAACAGATTAAGATTCTATGTCTAGGTATTCTTTTGAGCTCATCCTTTTGTGAGCTGCTCTGGACTGTTGATTGAAAATCAGAGTTTTTCCTGCCTTGGATGATCTGAAAAAATGGGAGTAGGAATTAAAATTACCCATACTTCATGTCTCTGCTTCTGTAGAATATTTAAGGAAAAGATTTCCTGCAAAATTAAAACTGTATAAATGAGGTATAAACACACTTAAATAAATTTTTTCTAAAAATCCAATTTTACTGTTGCAGTTGAGGAAGCAGTAATCTGTCTCATTTTATATAGATCTGCCAAGTGGTCCACATGTATATCGTCTAGAACAGTGGTTCTCAACCTGTGGGTCGGGACCCCATTTGGGGTCAATCGACCATTTCATGGGGGTCGCCAAGCAAGGCTG
>JANHFS010004039.1:13498-23985 GCA_032467975.1 Trimeresurus albolabris | reverse complement strand
AGCGAAGATTTTTCGGGATTTAGGAACAGAGATCTGTTCCTTGACCCGCTCCACGATGACGTCACAGCCGGAAGTCTGTCAGCACTTTAACTGATGTTGTATCAGAACAAATAGTATATCTGGTTCCATGAGTGAGGGTAATGGTCATCTACTGTTTGGGATTTGATATTGGTTTGACTAGATCTCCATGCGCCTTAATAAAGCATCATTCTCTGTTAGAAGCATAGTAGTACCAAAAAATTCAGCAACAAATGGAAGAATTAGCCCAACTCAATGCTGAAACTGGCTCTCTGTGCTCCTCACAATGAAGGAATTATGTAGCAATGAAGGAGACTTGAGAAACAAACTTGTTGTCTTTTGAGCAGCCTGAATCTCCCCCATGGCAATTGGATTTTATCATCCTTCATGTCTGCCGGAAAGAAAAAAGAGCAGGCTTATGGCATATGAAGAGTGCCATTCTCCCTACATGGTGTGAAGTGCATGCATGCTGATCTGCTTGTTCAGTGTCCTAGCACCAGATCACTGTCTCCATGTGAAACAGCAGCCTGGCTCAGTAGAGGAGACAAAGAAAAAGGTGAAAGGCCAGTGATGGGATTCAGCCAGCTCACACCGGTTTGGCAGAACTGTTACTTAATTTTTTGTTGAGTTTGGCAAACTGGTTGAAAGGCCTGACTGGTTTGTAAGTCTTTCCCCTTTTCTTTGAAAATGACTTCATTCCCCCCCAACCCCAAGTTCTTGGCCTCTCTTTCAGGAACTGCAATGTGACCAGTTCCTCTTTTGGCATGCAGCCATTGCATCCCAGTTCCAGGGAGTGCCCTTCACAGCCAGCCATTGCTCGGCCTTTGTCTCGCCTTCTTCCTGAGTCACAAGAGTATCTCTTGCCTAAACTCGCAGGGGGAGGACAGGGGGAAGGCCTCACTTGGGCTTCCCGCACCACTATCAGCCTCCCACCTCCTAACCGCCAAAGTCCCGCCACCAAAGAGACAGGTGGTACTGAGCTCCTCTGCCCAGAGAGGGGCTTCTGCAGGCTCCACTTCTCCACAGGGAATATTTTGGGGGCACTTTAGAAGACTAGCACAGCCCTCACTATTATGCTCAGCACACCGTCACCTTGCCTGCAGTTCGCTTGGGGCTCCTCAGCGCCTTTGGCCAACGGAGGCTGGAGGATCAAGCTAGAGACCAGTCCTGCAGGGTTTCCATAGGTTCTGGATCCAGGCTGCTGCAGGGTTGTAGCATGGGTGGAGGCGCCTCCTGTTGGGCTGGGGGAAAGAGGATTGCCAGAGGACCCTCCAGATGCTTCGGGCTGGGCGCTGTTCCTTGTAGGTCTAGGTGTGGCTACGGCCCAGGAAAATTTTCCACACTTCCTCTGCCTATCTCATCCTCTTCCTCCAGCTGCAGGCCTCAAGGCTCATCATACCAATTGTGCTGCTGCTGCTGCGTCGCAACCTCCTGCAGTAAGCAGTGACACCAGTGTGAGAGGCATGAAGAGCCACAGTGTCTTGCCATGAGCAGCAGCACAATCGGTGTGACGAGCCTTGAGGCCTACAGCTGTGAGAGGCAGCAGTGGTGCAATAAGTGCAATGAGCAGAAAACCAGGAAGAACCTGGCAGCAGCTTGCCTGCACATTCCTTGACCTAGGCGGCTTGGAGCCTGGGCGCCTCGGGGCCTCTGCCAGTCAGCAGGGCAGCCTAGGCAAGATTGGCACTGCCAAAGCTGGCCTGGTGCCTAGCAGGAAGGTGAAGTTGGTGGAGGAAGCAGGCGAGTGGCAACCCCAGCGACAAGAAGTGTCCTTTCCAAGCTTGGCCCAAATTCTGCAGGATCAGTCTCTAGCTTGATCCTCCAGCCTCCGCCGGCCAAAGGCACTGAGGACCTCCAAATGAACTGCAGGCAAGGTGATGGTGTGCTGACCATGATGGTGAGCACCATGTTAGTTTTCTAAAGCTCCCCCGCCAGGCACTCATAGCTGCAAACATTTTCCTGTGGAGAAGCGGAGCCTGCAGAAGCCCCTCTCTGGCAGAGGAGCTCAGTACCCACCTGTTTCCTTGGTGGTGGGAGTTTGGACAAGCCTTGAGGCCTGCAGCCATGAGCAGCGGCAGTGGTGCAATCAGTGCAATGAGGCCTGCAGCTGTGAGCAGTTGCAGTGGCCCGATGCTCCATGTGGTGTGCGGCCACAGAACTCAAGCAGCAGCATGACAGGTATTGGGGCATGGGAGGTCTGGCTGCAGTGGTCCTAGGTAAGTGGGTGCAGCATGCCTGGGGCAGCTCCACTCCCCCTCTGCCCTCGCTTGATTTTTACACGTGGGTCAGGTATTATTATTTTTTCATTAATATTTTAAAACTCTTTCTTACAATATAATCTAGTTTTGTGTACCTCTTTTATTGTTCTTATTTAAGTATTAAATGCATGAAATAATAAACTACCTTTCTATGTATCATTTTTTTATACTTAAAACGGTCATTAGGGCAGAGAACCGGTTGTTAAATTATTCAAATCCCATCACTGTGAAAGGCTGAGATACAACTTGACTTCCTGCCTCCACTTGGTGGCACAGGACAATTTGATACAAGCATTCTTACTTTGCCTAGAAAATGTCCAAAGGGAATACTTTGATGTACAGTGCAACAGTAATATTTAGTGGAACTGGTGTGAATACCTGTGGCTTTGTAGTACTCACAGTATGGGTGGTTGCACCACCTACAGCCTCTTCATGGCTTGGAATCATGGGAACTGCTAGCAAGCAGGGGCTTGCCATTGTGCTCGCAAAGGAATCTATAGAAGTGCTCCTTGATAAAATTATATGACTTCGATAATGATAATGAATCATTTGCAGGCATTACTTGGCTGTATTGTGTTAATAATCTTTCCCCACCATTTTCCTCTGTCTCTCCCTCTTTCCCCTCCTTCCCCTCCTACCACCCAATGTCCAGATATTATATGCCTCTGAGAGCCAAAATGTTAGAAGCAGCATTAGTTTACTAATTATCATTAGAAAGATAGCCAGTGTGTGCATGCTGCAGTCAAGTTCTAGCAGTAGTGCAGTCTGATGTAAGCCAAAAAATGGCCTCCAGCATCTCTCATTTAGTTCCAGAAGATATTGGAAGGAGGGTGAATAACAGGAATCCAACAAGCTCCAACCACAATTTGAGAACTGATAACTAAGGCAGCATATTAGGAGATTCCAAGACTTGTCTTGCCAAGCATGTATTAAGAATGCTACTGGGCTGCTTGGCTATCCATCCAAAAGTGAGGGGAAACCCTTAAAAATGAACATATAGCCTTTTAACAGATCATTATTGATAAGTTCAACTCCTCCCACAGAAGCCAAATATTGCTTGCTCATCTGTAAACAAGATAGAGTGGTGCCAGATTAATTCTGCTCTCCTTTAAATTGTTTCAAAGAGGTCTTACATTATGTAAATACAATAAATGTCATACAATTTAAAAAGAGCCTGCCTCTTTCTTTCTCTCTCTTTCTCAAACTACTTGAATGTTAAAAAAAAAAGAAAGAAAAAACACCGCCCCCTTCCTTTGTCCTGCCCCTTCTTCCTTCAGATTCTCGGGAAAGACTTTTATATTTCTCTCTCTCTCTCTCTCTCTCTCTCTGCTTCTCACCCCCACCCCCCACCCCCACAAGACTAAATTGGGAGACTTGGCGAACTAAACAAAGCAAGCCTGGCTGCCAGGAGCAGTCTAAGAAAAAAGCCACAGGCTGATTGTGACAATGAGGGGACTGTGCACTGTGGCGTCTCCCCCTCTTCCAGAATCTCAATCCTTGATGTTTTCCAGGTAAGATGAATGGCCCCCATCCATCAGCATTTCCAGCCCCCAGGGCAGCTGAAGAGATCCTCTTGTCAGGCTGGGGGTGGAGGGCAGAAGCTTTCATTGACGTGCAGCTTTTTTGACAAGATTGAGACTTTTGCATAACTACTGTAGATCAACATTGCATTTAGAAACACTGAATTTACCATGTTTCGTTGAATTTCCTAACTAGCAGTTTCAGTACACATGAATAGATGATGGTAAATATCAGATTTTCCTATATATCATTCTGAAAACTTAAGATAAGTTTCTTCTTAGACTAAGCAACAAGTCTCAACCCATGTGCATTAACATACACCTTGAACATTTTATCAGCAACTGCAAAAAATGTGGAGTTACACAATAGCATAGAAAGATTCAGCTCCCATACCTATAAATAGTCTAGCAAATCCATGGGTATCTTATTGTTAAGGACTACTTTAAGACTGTACGTATTGGAAGTTATCCATACCTTTAATTATATATTTATAAGTTAGCAAGTCTGCTTTTGGTTTTATAGTAAAAACTGGTTGTCTTGAATATCATGAAAAGGGACCCATGTTTAGTTTTCATGTCACCTTATATAATGATTTTACTTAATAAATAATACCTTCAAAATTAAGACTGCAGACCTAAATGTTCTTAGCGAAGAATAAATATCAGCCACATACATTTTCAAATAAACTCCTCTGAAATTAATCTTATGTATATCATAATTTTTGATCACTGTTTTAATATATTTATTTGCAAGTAAGTCCCAATGAGTCCAACAATACTTACTCTCCAATAAATAGGAACTGGGTTTCTGCCAAGGTTTATAAATATTTTCCTCAAATGATTTCAAATGATGAGCTCATAAATCATAATGCAAGATTTGCATCATAAGCTCACTTATTATTATTTTGGCATACCTGACATATATCTTTGTCAATG
This sequence comes from Trimeresurus albolabris, assembly GCA_032467975.1. Taxonomy (NCBI): domain Eukaryota; kingdom Metazoa; phylum Chordata; class Lepidosauria; order Squamata; family Viperidae; genus Trimeresurus; species Trimeresurus albolabris. The sequence continues at coordinate 19,253 of JANHFS010004039.1, read as the reverse complement.
ATCAAATAATTAATTTAATCAGCACTTTCATTGGAAAAAAAAAGATTTAGATAGGTAATTTTGTTGTTAAATAACCAACCAATAATGAAAAATCCTATAAAAACTCAGATGACAGCAATCAACCGATGAAACAGCTTGCCTTCTGAAGTTGTGGGTGTTTCATCACTGGAGGCTTTCAAAAAGAGAATGGACAACTATTTGTCTGAAATGATAGAAGGTCTCCTGCTTGAGCAGGAGGTTGGACTAGAACACCTCCAAGGTCCCTTCCAGCTCTATTATTCAATGTTCTATATTCTAAAACTTTTCAAATAAAGAGCCACTTTATTTTGCTCCACAGGAACTGCCCACTTGCCTGTCTACCAATCAAAACGGATTCGGTATGTGGGATGGCCCAACTTGCTATACTAAAAAGAGACCAAAGCAGAATAAATCAGGAGCAGCTCATACAGCAAGGAAAAAAAAACATGAAAAACCCAATGTATGAAATAGCATCCCTGTTATTGGAAAAGTTACTTCTGCTTTCCAACTTTAAAATTCTGCAAACAGGTTCCATGGAAGAGGAGGAAAAGAAGAAAAAACATGTATGTTGTTATGACTCTTCCTATTTCAGACCAGGAGATTTGCTAGAAGTGCCCCGCACGCTCTTCATTCATTTTGGCATTTATTTGGGAGATAACCAAGTAGCACATCTTATGCCAGACATTCTGCCTGCTTTCACTAATGATGGGAAATTAATCCAGAAAGTAGTGACTAATAAGAGACTTATCTTGGGGGTCATCACAAAAATGGCAAGGATCCGTGTGGACACAGTGGAGGATTTTGCTTATGGAGGCTCCATCCTGGTGAACAGTATGGATACATTTTTCAAAAATTGTATCCTTTGTAATGATGAAGTGGTCCACAGAGCAAAAAGGCTGGTGGGCACAACAGAATACAGTTTACTCTGGAACAACTGTGAACATTTTGTGACCTTTTGCAAATATGGCTCTCCAGTCAGCTTCCAGACAACCAAGGTAAACTATCATTGTCCAAATATCCTCTGACAAATGGGGCTATATCTTTGTTTTGAGTTATAATGTGCTAGAAGGGGGAAGAACAAGCAGCTTATGTTTATAAACATTACAATATATATTTAAAAAGCATTTTTCCTAGATATTTTTGTTTAAAATAGAGGTTTCTCTAGGATTTTGGAGTGGGTGGATGTGGGGGAAAGAGGAACTTTTTAAAAAAGTTCTCTTTTAGTAACTGATATGTACCTAGATTGGCTTAAAAATGGATCATAAAAGTCTATAACATGTTTTACATTACCTATTAAATTCAAGTCCCAGTTTTCTTTGCTTATCTAAGAGACTAATATATGGATAGCAACAAGTGGACAGAACTGAGTTGATGCTACCAAGGAAGCACAGTGATACTGGTGCAACTTTAATCCTTCAATGTCCTTATATGAATGCAGACCCAGGAAGAGTTATTCTGTTCATGGTGTCTTAATAGGAGTATCTTCTGCTGAAGTGCAATTTGTTTATGACTTCACAACTGGAAGAGCAAATAATGCAAAACTGCTATTACTTTTATAAGAGATAATTATCTCTATTTATAGTTTAGCAACATATTATACCTCTCCCTGAATATTGGCAATTCATTGCTTTAAACATTCTGGTCTCCTCTTAGAATTAAAGATTTATTTGTTTGTTTATTAAGAAATTTATTTGCTGCCCATCTCCATGTCAAAATTTATTGCAAGGGGCATACCGTGTCAGAAGAGATAGTTTCAAAATCTTAATGGTATGTAGGATTTTTTATTTTAGAAGGCAACAGGTCTGATCCTTGTTAAATGAAAAGGTGCTTCTAAAACAGCAAATTCTAGCTGTGAATCTACATTTGAATCTAACCTAGCTTTGTTAAAACTCATATTTTAATTAGCTTCCTTCATATTAATTACTTAAGTCTGTGCAGAAATGATGTAGGTTTTAGTATTGCAAAAAGTTTAAAACTCCACCTTTTCTATAAAAATAAATTTAAGGGTTTGTTCATTTATTTTCTGACTGCCACAATTATTCCTAGATGATGTCTCTAAACTCAATGTGAAGGTAAAATTCTGTTGAGGAGAATGCTTTATTAAAATATTAAGAGCAAAACCAAACTCTCCCCACACTGTAACCCAAAATGAAGGAAGGAATGCTTGTGCAGGGATGTGGCAGGAAAATTTTTGAAAGGCAATAAGTCCTATATTTAAGTCATAAGCAAATAATTTATTTTAATGGAGGTAGTGTTTCGATGAAGGTAATTAGAATAGAACACATATTCACATCTATGAGGGATCACTTAAATATTAAATTTGAGCAAAATGCTATTAAAGACATTTATATTTGCCATGTTTCTATGAATTTAATGGGAATTAATACTTAGACTCTTCATATAAAAAAATCTAAATACAAATTTCAGCAACTTTACAATAAATTGTTCAAGATGGAGAAAACAGTAACTTTTATAACTAAAAGGCAGGACTTAAGATTTTTCCTGTCCCAAGGAAACACCTACTGTTCAGTCTTATGCTGTAACTTTTAGAAGAAATAGTTGCTTTTACATTGGTTACATTTTGGAATTAAAAAAGAAAGAGGCATGGGAAAGCAGCATCCAGTGTTTTCTGACTGGTAAACTAGCAAAAGCTCACAGGTAAGCAGGTGATACAAATGAATGAGAATACAATGCCAGGAATATAATCCAACTGACTGGAAAGCTAGGCTGATTTGGGAAGTCAGAATCCCAGAACTAAGATAAGTATTGACAGTTGAAATGGCAACCCTCTAGGAAGGCAACATCTCTTCTGCCCTGCATTCAAAAGACCAAAACTTTGGGTGAGGAAACAAGAAATTATTATCTATTGTCCCTAAGGAGGAAGAAAATACAACTATGTTCTCTTTTATCTTTTCGTATTAAAAACTAAATCCATACCTTGTTTGGGGAAAACAAGCAGACAAGGAAACATACACTGCTGCTCAGCCTTGAGAGCCAAAATGCCCTTCCAATATTCAAATAGCGGAAGCAAGACCCAAGTTAAACACTAACATGATGCCATGACCTCCAATGTAAATTTGCAACTACCAAAATTCTAGACACCTGAAAATATAGCTGCTGAAAAGGAAGATACTAGCCAGTGAAGACATAATTAGAGTTGGCAAAAATGAGCAAAAACTCACATGAAAACGAAAAGAAAGGTTTCTACCATCCCATTTCCAAGGGGAAAAAAATTTAGACTACAGTTCACATAATCTCTTATCATTAGTTATGTTGGCTAGAACTGATAGGAAAAGCTTACAGTGCACACATTATTTCAATGTGTAAATTCTACAGGTTTATGCACAAATACTTGCATGGAACTCATATTAAACAAATCATGAAACAAATATCAACATTTTCCTCCCATGCAAAGGAAGGAGCATGTTTATTTTTTTATTCTAAAGTCTTCTACTATCTTTGCAGTTCTGTGAAACCATGAAGATGATCATTCGAGACCAGAGAAGCATACTTGTTTCGGCACTGCTGGGATTGATTTCTATACTTTATTTGGGTCTAGGACTTTCTACTACTCTTCCTACTATCATCATTCCATTTATGCTGTGGATGGCTGGTTAATGAATCCACCTGCTTTACCATTTATTGGCTACTAGATGAGTCCTCTTTTCAGAAGTATTTCCTTATCTAAACAAAGAAACAGAATGACAGGGGATGGGCAAAAAAGCAGTGGGAGCAAAAGCAACTTCTGGCTTCTTGCTGGCTTCCTGATTGACTTTGCTTTTGGGAAGCCGGCAGAAAGTATCAGAAACCACAATCACATGACCTCAGATGACCACAGAGGCACTGCAAGAGCCACAAGTTTATGAATACAACTGAAGAGCCTTAACATTTCAATTCCATGGGAGTAATGGATTTTCTACAACTTGTTCAAATTAGCAAATCTGAAGTACATTGCTTCAAAAACAGTTGCTTCAAAACTGGTTGCTCTATGATGCAACATTTTGGTCAATTGAAGGTTACAAATAGACAAGACAGAGTTTTAGTAGTATATTGGCATTCTATTGTAAATAGAATGTATCATGTATTTATGAAAACTCAAACTAATAATATTACACAGTGAAGAAAATGTGGAATGATTAGCATGCAGCATATAGAATACAGTGAACAAGCAATAACTTGTAAATTAAGCAACTGGGTTTTGTGAAAAATTTTCCAAGCAATTTTAGGGATGACCATATCGGATTTATTCCCAAGCAAAGGTGTCTAATCTGCAGTTTTACACAGTCCAGGAAGTATCCCAATGACCTTTGGAGACTCCACCCCCTTGACCTATTAACGAGCCCAGCCTTTAACCCCATAACTGCCGGGGCAGAATAAGTACATTTTGGCAAACTTAATGAAGGTGACCTCCCAAGTAAATTTGCATAATTTCAAAGTGAATAATTAAAATTATCAATGACATTCTCTTGGATATAGGAATGTTTTAGTATTCCGATTGTACAAAGCAATGTACAGTTTGTTTAATAATTGCTATTCTGCTTTGCATCTTTTTCCAATTTCCCTAAGTTTACATTCACTAACTGTATTTTTATTTAAATGATATACAGTAACCGCATTTCAACATCCTGCTTGGACTTGAGATAACAAAATATTTGCACCAGAATTATCTTTGCTATTCCCTGTTAATGAAATCCAATGTAAATCAGTCCAATGGGCATCTGTAATCTCAAGATAAGTGACAAGCAAATTAGTGAGAAAGACATATGCAGCTATCTATTTTTGGAATTCTTTTCACACTATAGACAAATAATTTTCAGTCATGGAAAAGGACTCACAGACCATTATTGTGCCTTTGTTAGAGCTTCCATTATATAGGACAAAAACACTTATCTGAGTTTGAGGGATTCTGTTAAAAAGGCATTAGGTTATTAATTACTTCCTGAAATAAACACCTAGCTTGATAAGATCAGATACCTTGTGGAAAATTGTGAAAACATTGCTATTTTTTGCTGTTTAGAATACCACGGCACACTTCCTTTGAATTTGCAAGTTGCATATTTGCCATCATAACAACAAGCATTAATCTATGTCCAATTAACATTCATATAGTTAGACTGTACATGTACTAATGTATTATCTCTTTCACATTTACAATTTCTTTTGCTCCCTGTCTTTAGACATTTCTTAAGTGTATTGAGACATCAGAAATGTAATAATTTAATGATATCCTATAAAATAGAGGTATTTTACATTTCAGTAAAATGGGTTAATTTCCATGCTATGTTGTACAATTTCTCTGCATCCCATTATTAAATCACTTTATGGTACAGAGACAAAGAAAAACAAGCATATGATTTTTTTAATTTTAACCTGATAAGATTATGTATATTTTTTGCCTTCTCTTAATCTTACTTCATTGGGCTGCAGACATGCAGCATTTTTACACAATTCCTATCATCTATGAAAGTGCTGGTAACTGCCTAAATAATTATAATAAATCACCTGCTATGCTGATATTAAAAGAAATAGAATGGCAGGTAGTATGTGACATACATTTATTCCCATTGCTCCTGTGGAAACTGAGTGAAGTTCCTGCTTTGTGACTGTGGTTTCAGATCCAACTTACAAATTGCAATAACACCATAGGTTGCACTATGAGTTGCTTGGTATAGGTCAGGAGTAGGCAACCCTGGCTCTTTTATGACTCGTGGACTTCAACTCCCAGAATTCCTGAGCC
>JANHFS010004037.1:82297-93906 GCA_032467975.1 Trimeresurus albolabris | reverse complement strand
GGTGTTTTTTTAATTTAAAGGAATAATTTTCAAAAGTTAAACGTCAGTGAAATTAAACAAAAAAGTAAAGTTGTGAGAAACGGAGCTCCTACCTCTCTCCAAAATGGTATTTCTTTTAATATATATTTATTATGTTTTATCAATGGGAATATCAATACAGAAAAAAAACCCATACATCCAACAATAACAACAAAAAGAAAAAGAAAAAAATGTGTACAAAAAAGTAAAAAGTAAAAGTAATCATCAAAACACTAAATATAGAAAAAAAATCCATCCTGGCTGGATGCTGAAAAGAATTTTTTTTAAAAAAAGATAAATTCTCCTCCCCTTACATAATGGGTCTGTAAATAGTTATAAACTTTCTCATCCTTTCTCATCCAAAATGGTATTTTTTTTTTATGTTGGTACATCAAACAGTACAGTTCTTGTGCATTTTTGCTCAATTGAATTCACATCTAGACTTAGAAATAGTATTGAATATACGGTATTTATTCTTGCCCACTAGCAATTTGTTGAAATAACTGTGCAACAATCAACTATTCCTTCAAGCATCTGTGTACAAATCCATACATTTCTCTCTCTTTGTCATCCTGAAATAAATTACCAGGATTAAAAAAATATATATTACCTTACTAGACCAGCTGTCTGTCCTTTTGAAACTGCTTGTTGGTACTGTTTTTGAGCAGCTTCTTTTTCCTTTATAGTTCCTGGATATGTCACACCATCAATTGTCCTAGGAAAGAAAAAGTATTCTATACATAAAAATATTTCTGGTCTTTCTCATTTCAATGCACCAAATTTCTTTATATATCCCTGCATATGATTTAGTTTAAATGGGAAACATTTCTATCATAATTGTCTTAAAGATTAGACAATTGCAATTAAACACAGGACAATTATGAAGAAAACACCTAACTGTAATTGATGTCCTGTGAAAGGGAAGCCCTTAGCTCTGAGCTGAGGCATGTGCTCTACAAAGAACTTAGACCATGTTCAATCACTGGCATTTTTAGACAGTGCACAGAAAGAAGCAGCAGTTGGACTTTGTTCATCACAAAATAAAAAAAAGAGAGAAATTAGTTACACAATTGGTTATTTAAAACATTTTTTCCAATACTCTCTTCAGCAAATAGAATAAAAATGTGATTACATTTTTATTTTTAAAAATGGAATTTGTTATTCAAAAGGAGTGTCTCTTAGAGAGCTGGAAAGTTTGTGGCCCTCCCCAAAGGTTAAACTACAGCTCACAGGGCCATGTGGGAATTGAAATGAAATAATCTGAAGGTCAGATTAATTTTCCCTATTCTACAATATTATGAAAGAATAATGCAGTTACTACTAGACATCAAACATGTAATCAGTTAGGATCCTAAGAATGAACAACCCCCATTCCATTGATGGGGATACATAAAATTATCTTTCCCTCTAGTATTTTTGTGGGGAGTTTATCATCTCTTTTATTATATTTATTGTATACTGCCCAGAATCATTTCTACATGGGTAGAAATGGGTAATGAGATGGGTAGTTATAAATTTGATAGACAGACAGGCAGGCAGACAGACAGAGTAGGCTCTTTGCAAATTGAGAGTAGCCAAAGATAATTTAATTCCAAAATTGAGCTAGTTCACATATTTGAAAGCTGAAATCAAAGGTGCAGCCTTAGTTTTAATTTCTACTTTTTTCACCTAAGACAATGACTCCATGAAGGACAAACTAGGTAGTCTGTTCACAACTCAGCCATTTGGGAAAATAGATGTACATACATGGTGAAGCTTGTGATGAATGCTGTCTTTGGCAGCTCCACATCAAAGAAGGCTTCTTTAGATACATTGCCAAGGTTGATGGCCCGACTGGTGATGACATTATGAGCAAATCGAGAGGTAATATGGGAATCAATGTTCATGCTATGGATATCGATGCCAACCATGTTCTGGAAAATGAGCATTTACTTGGTGGGTTAGTGAAAGACATTAACCAGTTTTAAATTGGGAAGATTGGTGTAACTCAAACAGAAGTTCAGAACAAAGTTTTAGTGGCACAATGAGAAGTAGAAAAAACAACAGATATGTGTCCATTTTCTCAATATGTACTGACATTCAAAAAAAGACTAATAGTGCTACCATTAGACTTTCCATTTTATCCCAACTTAAACATATTTGGTTACATGGACATAAATACTGTAGATACATACATACATACACTAGTAAAAGCAACTTGTATCAAGATATTACAATCTGGTCTTCCAATATATAGTAGTCTGATTTTTAGGGTGCACAATTCTTACAGACAATTCTTTCAAGCTTAATGAAAGGAAATCATGTAGAACAGGGGTGTCAAACTGCCAGCCCGTGGGACGGTTTCATCATACCGGAGCCGCGCCCACCCCATTGTTGGCAATGGCAAAAAAGCTCCGATACGTTGCATGACATCACGTGACGTCGCAGGTTTGACATGTCTGATGTAGAATCTTTTGATACAGAGCTTGGAGCCATTTCCCGCTTATGCATACACTTCTCACCTAAAGCATGCAACAAATCTCAATTCAATAGCCTTGCAAAGTGAAACTGGAAGCCATTTTGCCAATGCTCCACAGTTTCTAACATGCAGCAGCTTTCAGTATCTGCAATGTCTGGACTAAATACAAAGGCAACCGAAAATAGAGCATGTATATGAATACTGCAGTTCAGCTCAGAATCAGTATAATAGGATGAAAGGTTTTCCAGCACAAGGCTCATAAATAAAGAGAATACTTACAGCATCTGCAACATTTCTTTTCTGTAATGGGAAAAAAGTAATAAAAATAAATTATTATTCATTGTTAGTCAAATTTAAATGACTAAATAAATTTATGTTATAGTAAATGTTTTGATGATAATAATAATAATTCTTTACCTTAGAATATGCATTGCTCCAACATTCCTCTGTCTATTAACATATTTATTTAATCCACTCATTAGTTGCATTATATCCAGTGGTGGGATTCAGCCAGTTTGCATCACTTTGGCAGAACCGGTAGCTAATTTTTTGTTGCCCAGGCCCAGAATGGACTTCCGCAAGTGGCATCCACACAGAGAACCGGTTGTTCACATATTTGAATCCCACCACTGATTCTACCCCATCTCTCCTCCAAGAGTTGAAAATTTCCTTTCCCATTGTTTTTCACAACAACCCTCTTGATATAAATTGGGAGGTAGTAACAGGCCCAATATTATCCAGTGAGGTCCATGACTAATGCGGTCTTCAATTCTAGTCTGTCATTTAAACTTTTTTTTAAGACCATGCTTTTATAAGAATTTAAAGCTCAAAATAAAACATCATACTGGGTTTACATTAAATAGATTCTTTTTCAGTCTGTCTGAAAGCAGGCTCAATAGCAATAGCACTTATATACCCCTTCACAATGCTTTACAGCCCTCTCTAAGCAGTTTACAGAGTCAGCATATTGCCCCAACAATCTGAGTCCTCGTTTTACCAACCTTGGAAGGATGGAAGTCTGAATCAACCTTGAGCTAGGGAGATTCGAACTGCCTAACTGCAGAAGGATTATTATTATTATTATCATTATTAGCCTGTAATACTGCATTCTAACCACTGCGCCACCTCAGCTCCTAAAATGGTGTTGCCTGTTCTTTGGACTAAGGTTCCCCCTGATGTTTGAATGGCTCCCACCATTTTTGAAGGGCCTAAAGACCAGGCTCTTTGCCCAGGCCTTTGAGGTGGGTGATCAATGCCCTTTTCTTTCTTTCTGTTTTCCTCTGGGTTTATTCTCTTTACCATCGTTATTCCTTTGCCTTGTGCTGTTTTTGTAATGTACTGTTATAATGTTCTTTGTTTTTTAAAAAATATTTTAACAATTCTAAATTCCCTAGAGTCACTGAGAATTAGGTGGCGTATAAATGTATTTTTTTTTTTATTATTACTATGGTTTGTTGCACAGTCCATCAGATCTTTGGAATAGATTTGGCATTTTTATTCACCTATCAAGCCTTTCCCAAGGAACTTTGCATAGGAAAAATGTTGTTCCCTGATGGTATCAATGGTTTTATTTTTATTATGCTTCATTGCTCATCCAGATATTTAGACTGGATTTGACATTTTTATCCACCTATCGAGTCCTTTCCAAGAGGCAGATATAGTTATGGTTCTTCATACAATCAGCCAGTTGTTGTTATGATGACGACAGAAACTTTGAAAACTAGAGAAAGAATATGATAAAAATATTATTTTCTGTAAGTCTCCCAGAATTGCTTGATAGTGAAGTGGGTGGCATATAAATTGAATTAATTAAATAAATAATTCTGCCACTCACAAAATGACGAGGAAATTAATGAAACATTTCTAGGGGAAGAAATGCTACAACTTTACCACTAAAATGTTCCACCCTACTACTGACCTTCCTAAAGTCCAAGCATTGAGCTCTCAAGGGAAAGGTTGTCAGCTTTCTTCAACCTGATGCCCTTTGACCCGATGGCCATGTTAACTGAAATGCTATGAATTCAGTTCCTGCACATCTGAAAAATACCCCATGATGAAATACTACCCATGTTTAATAGTTTCTTTGATTGAACAGATTGATATAGGAAGAACTGGCACTTTGGACTTCTACTTTGATCCTTACAGGCCAAAATACACTGCCAGAATATACTGGAAGGCAGCCAGTATAAGATTTGCACAACACAGCCAATAACATGTTCTGAACCAGATGAAGTTTCCAAACATGATTTTATATGATCCATGAAATGTAATAACTCAAACTGCCTGTGCAATTCTAAAAATGTCCTTTTGTTACAACAAATGGCTCACTGTTTCTATGGAAGATTTTTAATTCTAAATTGTTTCCATTTGGAGCTTGTGAAACAACCAACATGGTAAAAGATACTTGGTGCCAGTAGGATACTGCAGGATGAATCCTTTCTGAGGGCCTTCCATTTCCTGCATGCAGAGTCTTGAGGAGGGATAATAGAGAAAACCCCATTGTCCTACACAAACCCCATTGCCTGCAGGTTGCCCTTAAGATATCAGCAGAGGAATGAAGCTCCATGCTCTGGAATATTTGGTGTCCTGGGCTTCTGGCAGGACAAGGGGGGGCATGTGGATTTAGGCATTGACATGCTATAGATAGAGGGGTGAGCCAGATCAGTATCATTGTGTGGAAGAAGAGGGGATTTTATCATTCTGCTTTCGCTATAGTCCCAACTGGAATTGTCTTTCCCCTCCTAATTCCTCTGGAGAAAAGCCCTTATAGATATGTTTCTCTCATTGCAAATATTTGGAGTGGGCCATAATAGGAATGGGATGACTCCAACCCACACACGTATAAAGTTCAAGATCTGTATCTGCCTCAATGTCTTCCATCCTCTGTCCCTTCTATTTTTTTTTTAATCAGCTATAAAGATAAAATTATGGGTTAAAGTAGTTTGGTCCCCAACATATAATTCTTTGTCCAATTCAGGTTCCCTCTAAGAAACACTAGTCTGTACAAACTAGAGAATAATGGTAACTAAACTCTTTCTTTATAGATTAGGATTTCTGCATTCCAGAATGTAAAAACACACTGCTTGCCATTCTGTTTGTTCCATTAATAAATTAGCAGTTTTCTCACTTTTTTTGTTATTAATAGGCATGTACAGATTGGTCACTCCTGAATAATTGCACTGTGATGCTAAGTATCATGTAATCAAGTATAGAAGAGTAGTTCAATAAAACAATACCCCCCAAAAAACTAAATATAGCCTAAGATCACATAGGATTGTTTGTTTATATATGGATCAATATTTTGTTACATTAAATTTGTGTTTGTGTAATTATCAAAATAGGGAGTATTATTGGAGTACAATACATTGAAAAGTGTAGCATAAACTATGTTTAGTAGAAATTTTGGAAACAGAAAAGAATGGGGTTTGTAATACTGCAATTTCAAAAATAGTACTTCACAATACCAGATTTTGCAATTTCCAGTATCCAGGAGAAGTGAAAATGAGGGAAGTCTTAAACACAAAATAAGTATAAATGGGCAAGTGGGACCAAAAGAAGGAATGGCACAAATGAGGCAATTAGTATAGCATGGATTATATTGCCTATTTCTTCATCATATATTGAGTAAGCTCTGATGGATGGAATGCCAAGAAACCCTCAGAGCCCAAAACATAAGAAGCCAAGCTGTCTTCATATGGCTAAGAATGTGATATTGGAATGGAATGGAAACTAATCAAAGAGAGAAGCAACCTAGAACTAAGGATAAATTTTCTGACAGTTAGAACAATTAATCAGTGGAACAACCTGCCTCCAGAAATTGTGGGTGCTCCAATACTTTATTAAGAAGAGACTGGACAACCATTTGTCTGAAATGGTATAGGGTTTCCTGCCTGAGCAGAGGGTTGGACTAGAAGACCTCCAAGACCCCTTCCAACTGTGTTATTCTGTTATTCTGATATTAAGTTAGGGCCATATCTTACATTTTCTTCATATTTGTACATTGGAAGGGATAAAATACACACTTAAAACGAGAAGACGCTTCCACTAGAGACGTTTGCTAGCAGTTCAATGTCAAAACAATGCATGCGTAACTCATATGGTTTCAACATCAATAAGTCACTGAGAGCCATTTGATTCTGGTGGGGTGTAAATCTAATAAATAAATAAATAAATGAGTGAATAAATACCTATCTGCTTTTCTGTATGCTTACCTTGATATTTCTGACATTATTTATCAGAAAATCATATGATCCAACAACAGAAATTGTTGCCAGCAGAATATAAAACAGCAGACATCTCCCCATGATCAAAGACATTGGCAGGAATGAACAAGATCAGGCAGTCTTGCAATGACTTCGGTGAAACATAAATCAGAAGCTCAGATAGAAAACCAAATATTTGTCAATGTCTGCAAATTAATTACAAAATCGTAGAAATAGATTACAATCACTCAACAGAATCAAAGACTGATCATGTGGGGAAAAGACAGTGTGTATCTTGGCTAAATTGCTCACCCATTTGTCACTGAAAAAAGCCAAAAGGAAGCTGCTTTTTTTCTCTCCCACCCATTCTCAGAATAATCCCAACTGCTGCAGGAAGCCAGCTGCAATGAAACCTATTCCAAAGTTGTTTATTCCAAGAAAGCTCCAGATTACTTGCTAAATGGCAGATTTAAGACTCGGTTTTGGAAAATTGGGCTTCTGCCTTCATGTAAGAGAAGCAAGAGGTTAAGTAGAAGGGGGAGCTAATAGGTTTGTTGACATATTTCTGAGATTCCTCAAGCATAGTACTTCTGTCTTCTGTCTTCTTGTACCTTTTCAAATAACATTAGAAGGAAAAGGTATGTTCTTTAATAAAATTGGCTGCTTGGAAAAGATGATACCAGATTCCTTCTGATGTTTTCCCACCATAGACCAATACAATTCTCAGCTTACAAAGTACTTCTGTCTTGTACTCACTTATATTTCCATCCATGGTCATTATTTCTGCCTTTATCGTAAAGTGTTTTCTAACAAAACAGTTTGAATGATTGCCTTTGAGAATGGATTTAGCCATGGCAATAAGCCATAGTTTTTAAATAAGCCATTGTTGCAGGGTTCAATAACATCCCAAGCCATAAATTAATGTTTACAAACCATGATGTAAGCCAGACCAATGAATCTGTTCCACCTCTTCTCAGATCTTGGACAGGCTCTGGCCCCTTCTGTTCTCTTTCAAACTAATAGGCATCACTTGTACTTTACCCCCCTGCCATTCACACACCCTCTCTCACATGGCAACAGCCACTTCAATCCCTGCTGCATTTACACCATGCACATACACATCCTCACACTCCCTCTCCCACATGGCAGAAGCACCCCAAGCCTCACTATACTTGTGCCCCACCTCCCTGGCCACTCACATATTTCTTCGCTGCCTATCCAACCAAACGGCAGCCACTTGATCTGCCTGCCAGCCACCTGGGACTTGCAATTTCCTACCAGCTTCCCAAAGACTTTGGTTGTTGGAAGCTGGTAGGAAACTGTGAGGAGGTGTTTGTTTAATGACCCACTATCAATTAAGTAGAGCAACAAGAACTTCAGGGATTGTAATTTCTAAATGATGCAGTCATATGATATTTTGTTTTATGATCACATTGTTTAACAATGGAAATTCTAGCCCAGTTGCTGTCATAACTTGAGGACTACCTGTATAATTTATTTGAAAGAGGTCTTTCAAGCAACAAGTTTGAAAAAGTGAGTAAAATTTTATCTCAAAGTAGAAGAAAAGTGTCAGACCCTCAATGTATTTCTTTCTTATGCTTTCATTTTGGGTTCTGCCATTCTATCTTTTGGGTTCTGCCAAACAACTCATCTTAGTGAGTTGTTTCAAGGATGGGCTGAATGATGACCTTTATTGTGCTTGTATTGTCCAAGGAGCCCCTGTTTGCCTCCACAACTGGTGCATCTTAGCCAAGGAGGCAGAGATTGATCAAGCCCGAAATCAACATCATTTTAGTCAAGTGTGGAGATGTTCCCCACCAAAGAAGAAGTGAAAGGCAACAAAAGCCCCCACAGCGCTCAACTGCCTGCTTTAAATGTGGCAAAGAGGGCCATCAAGCTGCAGAGTGTTGTTCAAAGACTCCAGTGAGAAAAGGAGACTGGCCTGGGGGGGAGAACTGTTAATCCCCCCTCCAGCACCCGAGGGAGACAGAGATGAAAAATGCCGAGCTCGTGGAGTTCCAACCCTCCAAGAAATCAGGAAAGGGAACTCTGACCCCACCAGAGAAGGGCCCAGAGATGTCAGACAGCAACTCCGATCATGAATCCTTGGTAAGTGGATCCATTGCACCCATTACCAGGTCCATAGAACTGCTAAGTCCAGGGATGGAGAAGAAGGTGGCCTCAAGGCTTTATTGGACTTGGTCTACCTCAGATGTTTAATCTGGGGATTCCTGTGAGGTGGCTGAAGCAGCAATTTTGTTCAGGCAATTAGACGGGTCTATCCTATTAAGGGGCATCCTGGCCACCCTCACCACAATGCCCATAAAATTTACCATGGAAGGCCATGCTGAGATTTTGACTTTTATAGTGATCCCTGGCATGGAATGGCCCCTAATCCTAGACTGGCATGATTAAAAAAATGGAACCCGAGGGTGAACTGGAGGACAGGAGATTTGAGATTCCCAAAAGGGAAACCCCACTCACCCAATAGCCACCACAGCATCAAAGTGAAGTGCAAGCCCAAAGTGGTGGCAGCTATCAACAATTGGGAATTGGAAGGCATACCCAGGGAGTACCAAGACCTGGCTGAGGTCTTTAGCGAGAAGGGATCTGATGAATTGCCCCCCTCACCATCCCACAAACTATGCTATTGAGCTAAGCCGCCAAAGCCCATGCTCTATTCGATGACACACACCCCCCGGGAGTTAGAGGAACTGTGCAAATTCATAGATAAGAATTTGGTGTGTGGTTTCATTTAACCAGCCAGACCAAAAATGGCTGCCCCAGTGCTATTTTGGGAAAGGAATGATGAGATTATAGATGCTTGAATGCTGTGTGTATGGACAATGTCTACCGCTTGCCGCTCATGAAAGACGTGCTAGCCAACCTCTCAAAGGAAAATATTTCCTCCAAGTTAGATCTGTGAGAAACATGTTACTGGGTTAGAATCAAGGAGGGGGATGAGTGGAAGACCGCTTTCAACTGCCCTCTAAGGTGCTTCCAGTTCAAAGTACGCCTGTTTGGGCTGCAGGGAGCACCTGCAATATTTATACAGCTAATTAACGAGGTCCTCCATGAGCATTTGTACAAGGGGGCTTTGGTGTACCTGGATGACAGGTAAATAAGCTCCATGTAGCCAAACTGTATACCAAACTTTTAAAATCTGAATTTCACAAAGAAAATATTGACTATTTGGGCTACTGGATTTCTCATAAAGGGGTGGAAATGGACCCAGAAAAGGTGCAAGTTGTTTTGGAGTAAGCCCCACCACGCACCTGGAAGCAGCTGCAAAGTTTTCCGAGCTTTGCAAACTTCTATCAGCAATTCATCTCCTCCTTCACTTAGATCGTGCTCCCCATTACTAACTTACTAAAAACAAAAGGGGAGGACAAGCCAAAACCTAGCTAGCCACCAGAATAGACTATGGAATGCCAAATGGCATTTGAGAAATTAAAAAGGCTTTTCTCCGCAGAGCCAGTGATAAAACACCCAGATGCAGAAAAAACGTTTGTCATCCAGGCTGATGCCAGTAATGTAATGGTGGGTGCAGTACTACTCCAGGAAAACCAGGCAGGCCAATTACAACCTTGCGGCTACATCTCAAAGAAACTCCAGAAACTTACAGTAGGTAAATTACCTTAGGTGTTATGGTGTTTGGCTACCAGAAGACTCCATGGCCGACTCAGAGGAGGAAACACAGGAGTGGGCATCAGGCCCAGTGTCAGGTCCAGCTGAAAGCTCTGATGGGGACGAAGGAATGGAGCTGTTGCAGCCAGGGTCAGAGGCAGAGCCTGGGCCATCCACCAGCTCCCAGAGAGAAAGGCTGAGACCTCCATTCCTTGAGGCAAGTTATTAAGGAGAGGAGGATGGGGTCAGTGATTGATGCGTGGGTGCAGCAGAGGCTGAGGAGAGAAAATCAGTGAGACTATGGGCCGGTCTTCGGGACAGAAAAGTCACTGCTGCTAACAGAGCCCCACCCTCAGTTATGGATAAAAGGCAGGGGTGGAGATGAATAGGTGTGGCAGACAACTATTCATCTCCCTGCTAGTCAGCCACTTCAATTTGGAACTCCTGACTATTTGGAAACTTGCCGGACTTTTCCTTGGATCCTGTGTTGCTGGGAGTCGGAGCGCCTTCTGAGTATGTTCGTGTGTCTTATGTTGGAAAAGAGCCAGCTTGCCTGAAGGACTCTTGCTGCAAGCATGGTGAGAGACTGAAATTAACTCTGGGTTTTGGGAGACCCCTGCAGGGAAAAGGAAGAGAGCTCCGTTGTTTGGAGGCAACTAAAGACTTTAACAGTTGGCTGTGTTCCTGAATAAAAGAAACATTGGAGATTTATTGGTTCATCTGTTGTGTTCAGGGAGTCAGGTCAGAACATTAGGATGGGGGACAGGGTATACCTTTCCACTAGGTTCCTGTAGTCCTTTCAGCCATCCAAGAAATTAGAGCCAAAATTTGTGGGACCCTTCCCTATTAAACCCAGTCACAGTAGAGCTTGAACTCCCAAAGACATTAAGACAGATCCATCCAGTATTCCACAGTAGCTTGCTAAATCCAGAGACGAATTCGCCCTTAAGGCCAGCAGTGGCCCCTCCACCACAACCTATCATGGTGGAAGGTGAACAACATTTTGAAATCAGGGAAATCCTGGACTCCAGGAAGCACCATGGGGCCACCCAATACTTAGTGGCATGGAAGGACCTCTCGGCTTCCCAGAATGAGTGGGTACACAAGAAACATGTGAGGGCCCCTAGACTGCTCAAATGTTTTCATACTCGTTACCCTGATAAATCTGACTAACTGCTATGTTTCATTCTCTCCATTATTAATTTCTCTTCTCCAAGTGGATCTCTCTTTTTTTAAGGGACCCTCAATGTATTTCTTTCTTATGCTTTCATTTTTGGGTTCTGCCATTCTATTGTGGGGGGGGA
>JANHFS010004037.1:0-16515 GCA_032467975.1 Trimeresurus albolabris | reverse complement strand
TCTACCCCTGGTCTAGTGGTTAAGGTAGCAGGCTAGAAAGTGGGCAACTGTGAATTCTAGTCCTGCCTTAGGCAAAAAGCCAGTTGAATGGCTTTGGGCCAGTCACTCTCTCTCAGCCCTAGAAGGAAGCAATAACAGACCACTTGTCTTGCCCAGAAAACTGCAGGGATTTGTCCAGGAAGTCACCAGGAATCAACAATGTCTAGAATAGGGATTCCCAATTCCCAATCTGTGGATGATAACTGGTCAGCAGTGTGCCAGAAACCTGTCCTCACAAACAAGTGAAGCCCCATCCGTGCACACACAGGATGCAGGCAGCACACAAAACCACGCCCCCTCCAGTCTGCAGAAAAGCCTCTCTCCACTGAACCAATCTCTGGTGTCCAAAAGGTTGGGGCTGCTGGACTAGCATGCATGCACACACACACACATACACACACACACACACACACACACTGCTTTGCTGGCTATACAGAACATATATGAACAGCTTGAATTCAAAACTTGTACCCCAAAATAAGATATAGAGTAACATCCTCCACTATGCAGAGCACTGGGTTTTTTTTCCCATTTCATGCTTTGACACATGATGGTACAAGATTACAGGTGGGAAAAAAGTCATCATGGACCAGTGGTGGGATTCAAATCTGTGAACAACTGGTTCTCTGTGTGGATGCTGCTTCCGGAAGTCTGTTCTGGGCCTGGGTTACCGGTTCTGCTGAACTGGTGCGAACTGGCTGAATCCCACCACTGCCATAGACTCATTTGCTAACAGATTTGCACCAGCAGGAGATAGGACTTAATGCAATATTCGAGTTCTGTGGTGGCGAACCTATGGCACGCGTGCCTCAGGTGGCACGCAGAGCCCTCTCTTTGGGCACATGCACCATCACCCCAGTCCTAGGCCTTCAGTTGGGTTTCATAAAACCTTTTCGCTTTAGGCCTTCGCCATCTGTGCCAAAAAAAGTTTCAACCAATCAATCAATTTCAACTTCTCGCAGGAAAAAAAAGATCTCGCAAAGTTGGAATTGATTGATTGAACTTTTAATCTCACCCAGTCTGCTGTTAACATCGCAGCCATGCCCACCCAATGGACCACACCCACCCGGCACCCGAGCATACATAAGTGGGTTTTGGGTTGCAGTTTGGGCACTCGGTCTCTAAAAGGTTCGCCATCACTGTCCTAGTTTATTATACTGTGGTGTTAAGGCTAAGGCTGCTCTAGGCTCTTCTGAATTTGTATTCTAGTTTCAACTATCACATGTACCAAGAACTTTCTGACAACACAATGCAGACAAATCTTTCCATCTGCCCAGATTGGATTTTGGACTGGATGTGGTTCTAATGTTATAAACTGAAAATGAATAAACCAGAAGTTATGGTGTATCATCCTGATCAACTGATTTTCCCTTTCCTGTTTCTCATGGGGTGCATGGCTGGGTCACATAAGTTGTCTGATGCACTGATGCAGTTTGAACAGGAAAGGTGTGCAGACCAGGTGACATATTGCAATTGATCTTCACCCCCTAATCAGCAAAGATCAGCCACACACAATCTGAGGGCATTAAACGTTCCCTTGTATCTCCATACGGGCCACCCCATTTGTGAGCATGCTATTAAATTAGGTGGCAAAATGGCCCATTTTCCCATGGGTAATTTTGCCTTGTCTATCTGAAAATTTGGATGAAGCCACCCTCTCCTTTCTTAAAAGATAACCTTTATTGTCATTTTTTTTACTGTGGGCACAACGGCACATCAAAAATAAAACTTAGTTGCCCACTCTCAAAGTGAAACACATACATGACACACACCTAAACATACTATGAACAACATATGTACAGACCCACATCCCTACATATACATAGCAAATAAATATTAAATACTGTCCATCTTGAATATATAACAGAAGGAGGAAGCTTGAGAGTTAACTTAGGTAGTTCACACAAAATACTTCAGCATTAATAAATGGCTTAGAATAATATGAAAATTTCTCTGTAGTGTTGTCTCCAAAACAGTGATGCTGGCAAAAAGTAGCAAAAATAAATCTCAAACATATAAAAACCAAGATGTGGCGATGGCTGTCATCCTTGAAGAGCTTTAAAAAGGGAGCACAGGATAAGACTGTCAGTGATACTTACTGGTAATGAGTGTTAATCTCAAGAATGGAAGGCAACCTACCAACTGTTGCAGAGCAAAAATGAGGATATACTGCTTATGAGACATCTGGTAGATTAAATGTGGCAACTGAATATGGAACTGAATTGATTCTGATAAGGTCAGAAGGACTTTTCTTATGTCTTTATGTAATGGTCCATAAGATTTCCTTCACTTTTGGAGATGGAAAGACATAAATAATACATTTATTTCAAATTACTTATTACAATACTTAAACTATGTCACCTCTGACTGGTATCAAGATTGATATGGCATATTTGCCTGTTGAAAATGTGTTGTGTTGGCTATTCAAAACTTGTCTTTAACATTTGAATTAGACAAATATTCAATCTTGAATATTCTTGAAGTTCTTAGAAAAAGTTTTGTAATTCCATTTAAAATTAAACTCTTTGTTCTTGTGTATATCTTCAAATGTATTTGCTACTCTGAATAAAAGATTGCTGAACTGTAACTCAATTTTAAAGATTAGCTGAAATCATTGTAGAATTCTTTGGTGATTTGAATCACTGAATAATAAAAAAATGCCTATTTTTCTGAAGAATAAAAAAAATCTGTAAAAAAATCTGGCTGAGAGCTAGGGTAACATGGCAAAGAATCAAAAAAAGGAACAAGATACCAGCAACAAGAGAAAAAATTAAAGTTTGCAAAGGCAATTTAATATGCTATATGTTAATTACAATGGCATCAGATCTACACATTAGCTACTGTTGACAAAACTTTTTTTTCCCCTAAGACACTTTAAATGCAGACATATAGCTCAACTCGAGAACTAAGCAATGAAAAAAACAAAACAAATACTTTTAAACAGCTGTAATGCAAAATGGATCTCAGCCATTTCCTTTTCTGGAGAGGCTTTAAAAGACAAAGTCCAGATAGTTTACTAGCTAGTCTTGATGTTTATAATGTTTATATCTGGGTTGTATGATACTTAACCATTTCAACAATTTCTGATAAAAGTTAGTAAATAAACCTGCATTTTCATTTCTAAGTTAAAAAATTAACTTTTATCTGATAGTCTAATTACAACAACAACAACAACAACTTTATTGTCATTTTGAATGTACACCAATCGGGATACATCAAAATGACATTTCAATGCATACATCTCTTAAAGGGTCACCACCTCTGATATACACTCCTTGTTCATGGCCAGCTCAACTTTCAGATCGTCCATCTTAGTCTCTAAGGAGCGAACATGGCAAACAGGACAGATGGAAACAGAGGTCCATGTGGATTAGCCCTCAAATTAGCTTGTATTCCTGCACGACAACCTCACCTCCTTTCCTTTTTCTGAACCTGTCTCTTCCACCTTTTGCTTAAAGAGGCCTTGCTTCTTTTCGCCCCTGGAGCACGCTGCCGCCACCACCAACTCCTCCAAAAGCCTCTCTCCCTTCCTCTGGGCCTGCAGATAGCCTCATCCAGTTCCTTTGCTCCATAAGCCCTGGGACTTTTCCTCCTCTGCCTCCTTTGGAAACAGCCCTGATTTGCAGTAGAATCCATCGCTGGGCCAGCAGTCAGATCTTGCTGCCGGCAGAACAATTTCAAACAGTGCCAACGACTTTTAACAGTCTCACCAACAGTTCCGAAACAGCTACAAACTCGCCATGCCAGTAAAGATTGTTGGTTGTATGTTACCTTAGTTCCACCATGTTGCTCAAACACATTAAAACCTTCCCAATCATGTGGCGTATATCTCTTATATCTCTCCCAAAACTTTTCACCTTCGAGAGCCAATGTAGCCGCAGCCAATCCAGGCGCTGCCATCTTGGAACTCTAAGTGATATATAGTGATACTTAAAAAAAATTCACATAAGTACTAAAGCTAGATAAAGAGAACACAGTTAAACAAAAGAGCCAAAAGAATTATACTTGACTGATACTGATCCAAAGCTACATATCTGTGTGTAGGGGGTGGGGTGGGGAAAATATCTGAACCTTTAGGGTTATCTGTTCATTTGAAGGGGGAATCAGAGCCAGATGCCTCTAGAATCAATCAATGGATGATAATGAGGGGTGACCATAAGAGGTCCTACCTTATTTAAAGAGCAGGATTCTGGGTATTCACTGTCTCATCTTGAAAACACAGGTATGTAGAATTGTGTCATGGTTTGAACAAAGGAGATTTTTGAGGATCTCCAAAATATAATTGTTGATGCTCACCAGGCTGGAAAATGTTACAAAATTATTTCCAAAGAATTTGGATTCTACCAGTCTATTGCCAGGTTGCTCTTGTACAAAGAAAGAAACAATTATTGTCTTTATAGCAGGTGCTGCCCTTTGCTTTTCAACCTTTGAAGGTGTGGGCAGTGACAGAGATTTGGAGGTACCAGTTTTAGTATTATCATTTTTGTAGAAACAAATGAAAGCTGCAATACTTCCAGTAATTTCCTGATAGTAATTTCACCGAACTCAGTGGGACCAATTTCCAAAAAGTATGGACTGGAATAGAAAATAAACCAACTTTTGGAGTATATCCTATCACTGAAAACACAGCAAAACAAACAGGCCTCCAGCTTTAGAAAATTAAACATAATTCATGCATTATAGAACTCTACATGGAAATTTCCTCTATAATAAAGAACAGACAAAAAAAATCACATCTCTCTGTGATCCTTTTTTATCTTCAGTATGCCTTAATTTCACATGCTCAAAAGCACATTTGGCAAACTACAACAATTTCAGCTCTCAGTAGAACAGAAGAAACAATTTTATTTTCTTTAGGAGAAGTCAAGCTTAAAGATGATTCTAAGAAACTAAATCTTGGTAACTGAATCTGTTACTCTTACCATTTTGTTTATGTATGCCTCATGGCACATCACTATCTTATTTGTAAAGCACACTGGAGCTTATTATGGTGCTTAGAGAAATATGAAAAAGCTAAAATCAATTATTTCAATATTTGCACACCAACGTTACTTTTTAAAACTAAGAATGGTTAATACTAAAAGTCCTTTTCTCTTTCTGCAATATCAGTTCCTTTTGCTGTTGGGATTCCCCTACTAGACTAATGTTGTATTAAATAGGTTGGAAAGCCAAAGCAAAAATTAAGTTTATCACATCACATCATGACAGAAACACTCTTATGCCTCCCCATCCTTTCTATTACAAAAATATGCAAAACTGGATGGAACTTATTAAAGAGAGATATAGCAATCAACATAAAGTATGGCTTTAAATTAGGAATAGACTTGTAAATCATTTTCTAAGATTGAAAGCCAAGAAAAATGCAAAATGAGACATCTCAACTAATGCACAGGAATTGATGTTTAATCTGCTCAGTTTTATGTTTATAAGGTATACGTTCTGCACAGCACAATTGAATTGGCTACTAACACCTCCACTGACTAACAGTGGATTAAGAAACCAGATTACAAAACTGCTTTTTACTTTAAAGACCAGTGAGGTTATTGAGAACAGAAACGACACTCTCCCACTCTTTTAAGCATGCTTGTCAGTTTGGGAGGGAATTAGAGGATTGTACGCAGCCATCTTCCAGATTTGTGAGACCATTACTGATCCTAATCAATGCTGGTGGATCTATTTCAAATTCAAATTAACTAACAGTTAACGACAATAAAGTGAAATGCTATGTTATTGTATAATTAAATTATTAAGAGAGGGCAAAATTTGGGTGGGGTTAGAAAATGTAAAAGCTTTAATTTGTTCTTGAGCTGCGTAACCTTTACAGAATTGCATTTACAGTGGACCAAAATAGAACTGGTTATAGGCACAAGCATGTATTTTCAACTCAGGTAGTGTTGTTCTGTTTTGAAAAACATAATCTTCTACACAATTAAAAGCAGCATTTCTCCAGAAGTCCAAACACCCGAAACAGCCTGCTCAACTGTAACTTAATCTGCTATAATATCTTGCATATGTTATGGTGTCAACTCTGTTCTTGGGAGACTGGCCAATGAAACTTATATGCAGATGGGCTTTCAGTCTAAGAAATGAGTTATTGTCCAGAAATAACAACAAACACTGAATCACTAGGGATCAAATACTATGTCCAGGAAAACAGATGAGCTCATGGATGACAAACAATCTGAAAATTCAAGGAAGGTTAAAGAAGTTTCACTACATTAATGGTGAGACCAGTAAATGCTGGCTTTATTATTCATACACACAAAATAAAATGTTCTATTCACTGACCACTAACTTATTTCAGGCTCTCCTCTTGACCTACACAATGCTATCATTTTCCATCACTGTATCAGATAATCATGTAACTGGCATTAGGAAAACCAATATTTCAGACCCAGCCCTACTTATATTGGACATGATCAGATTTTTTTCCTCTATTTCTGTCTTGCAAAGAAGCGTTCAGTGAGATACCAATCTCTCCCTGTGCTATCTCAATCCAAACTTCCACTGTTATAACCTTACCAATGTTACCAAAATAAAAAATAAGGAGAGAGACAGCACATTGCTATCTTTCTATGTGTTACCAATTCAGTCTCCTCCACAATCGCCACACCCTGAAGGCAGCTACAATAGCACTGGGTGTCAGGAGGGAGGCTCCCAGATAACACCCCACCCCCAAATTCAAGCCAAGGAAATATAATACAGCACAATAGTAGAAAGCAGATGCAACTGGCTACTTGGCTACTACATTTTTAAAAATTATCAAATTGAAGATAGCCACTTAAAATCTATTCTGTGTTTATAAAAATAAATTTTATCAAATTATAATGCTACCACATTCCAGGGTTTGATATGTGTAAATAAAATAAGTGTGTTACTTGATTTATGTAACATTTTATATATTGCTTTTCTAATATACAAGCATCACACAGGACAGTTAGTAACTTTAAAAGTTGGATAGGAAGGCTGAAAAAGAAAGCAAGAAAATGAAGTGTTTTGGCTATAAATAGCATTTCAACTACATTTTGACCTTTTGACTTCACTACTGCTAAGTGTGCTCTATTACTTTTAGAAAAATAAATTTGTTAGCTTCTAAAATGCTGCACAGACACTTTTTTCATCATTATTTTTTGGCTATAAAGACTAACAAGGTTCCTCTCTTGGCAAGTATAAAATGAAGCTGCCTGAATATCGTTATTGTTTAAAGGTTGTCATTTTGAGAGAAAAAGTTATTTTGACAGACTGCATAAACTATTTTTAGATTGCTTTTAAAAAAATCTTAGGGATTGGTCAATTTTTTTAAAAAAACATGAAGTTCCCTTCTACTTTAAAATAAATGGGATTTAGTTACTGGTAGAATTCCTTATCCCGCACAGGAAACCATACTGTTTTCTGGAGTAATGACTGCTTTGTTGAATTTAATTAATTACCTACAGCCATATTTTCAGAATAGGACTGTTCTGAACACACAGAGGTAGATACAACATTCAGGTCATTTAAAGCCAAATCTTCATAGAATTCTTAATGTTCTTCCCTATTCTTCACTGTTTTATACCTGTATGGAAAACCTAAACAATGAATATACTCAATAGCTAGATTTCTATATTATAGCTGGAATATGTTCAAGATGACAGAAAATTGAAATTAACATTACGTGAACTTAAGAATCATTCTGGATCTTTCTAGCATCCTAGAATTAATTATGTTTTAGTAAAGGTTTTATATGGGGTATTTTAGAGTAGGCCTTTTATTTAATCTGATTTTAGAATAGAAATTTGAGTATATTTATTGTGATTTTTATTATCGCCTGTTCATCGCCCTGAGTCCCGTAAGGGAGATAGGGCGGTATACAAATTCAAATAAATAAATAAATCCTCTTTTCACATTCACCAGCCAGATGACATGGTAAGACTAGTAGCATAGCCAAGAAGACTCCCTTTCTTACGTTCCTCAGCAAATGAAAGATATATTCTCTATGACACTGGAAGTAATATATAGTTATCATGACTAATTGTTGGAATATTCTCCTGAACAGAAGTCTTCTGAATATGCCATAATGATCTGAAAATGTCTTTTAGGAATAGAATTGAAAAATGAAAATGGCTGCTCTGGACAATTTTACTGTTGCTTTCTGGCAAACCATTTTAACAAGTGAGGATGCTTTCCAAAGAAGGCTGTTACATTTCATGGATTTTTTTTTAAAAAAAATGAAGTCAGACATTCCATTAAGCATACTTAAAATAAATCGTCACATCTCAGCCAACCCTGCACCACTGAACGCCAGCTATAATTTTAAATTAGAATTCTCAACTGTCTCCCAAACCTCTGTGATACTTAGAAGTTTGACAAAATGTGTGTGTGTGTGTGTGTGTGTGTGTATGCATTATGTTATTCCCTTTTGCAATGTTATGCAAAGCACAGAAACAAAATGGTAAGCCATAAGGATCCGAGATAAGAAAAGGAAACAGAACTAGATCAAGTGTACATCCACCCAGTTCAAAATACCTCATTATCTTCTTATCCTTGCAAACCATCCATGCTGCCACCACATTCATACATCCCTTCATATGTTGCTTGCCCTTTATTCTTTAAATTTCTCACCTCTCTTTTTTTTGTGGATTTCATTCATTTCCATCCAGCTAGTTTCCCCTATGTTCTCAATGCAGCCATTCTTACTTCATATATTTGTTTTTGAAAGTAATTTAGAGCTTATCTTGAAGATAGGGAAGAAAGGAGTGGGCTGTTAAAGGAGGACCTGCAGAAAAGACTGCAAGTCCTGAGAAATAGGGAAGTCTGAGGAAGACATAAGCCCATCTTGATTTTCTTTAGTATAAGATGAGACCAGGGAAAACTTAGGTTTCGAAATCCTGTTATTCCATCTGGCTACAATACAAAGCCTATTTCTTGACTTGTCTACCCTGAAGGGCTAACAGTTTTGCAATTTGATCCTCTTTTTCTTTTCTAACCAAACTGTTACAACCAATTTCTTCCATCCTGGTATCCAATGCATCCCTTCAGTATCCATTTATCATTGACTGTCTTCCTCCTCCTCAGCCCTTTTAAAATAATCTATTCCACTTTCATCCACCTCACTGATTTTTTTTCTAATTTTCATCTTAAATGACATAATCAGTTCTCACTTCCATGTAATAAAACTTTACTTCTTTTGATTTATTCTTTGCAACAATCATGTGCTATTCATTACTTTTTTTTAATCAAAGTTTGCACATCTTAAAATTTATCCATTTTTCCATTTTTCCATTTTAATTAATATGCTGCCCAGGTACACAGACTCATATATTGCACAAAGTCATATACTTATTCTAGGTTTTTTTCATTTATGTATAAATGACAATCATTCATTCCATTTTCCCTGTCAAACACAACCATCTAGAAATTTATGCATTTAATACATAAATGTTCAGATTCATGCTTTTTAATCATACAGTCTGTCAACATTTACTACAAGTTATTTGGATTTTCAGCCAACAACACATCATTAGTACACAATAGTATGCACGCACTTACATCACCTATCAACAAACCTCTAACACTAGCATAAGCATTCCTTATACATCTATTCTGAGCCATGGTGGTGCAGTGGTTAGAATTTAGTATTGCAGGCTAATTCTGCCAACTGCCAGCAGTTTGACTTCTGAGGTTGGTAAAATAAGGACCTAGATTGTTAGAGGCAATGTGCTGACTCTGTAAACTGCTAGAAAGGGCTGTGAAGCACTGTAAAGCTGTATATAAGCCTAAATGCTAGTGCTATTCATAAATGTATCAAACCAAGGGAACTTCATATATCCTTGTCTTACTGCCTTCTCACTATTTGTCCCTTGCTTAGTATTTCATTTATTGTCATACATATTTTAAAACTACTTACTTTCTCTAGATCAACAAGCATACAACCAATTTTCATTCTCCTGTTCATACATTTCCCAATAATTAAACAAAATGTTAGTCTCTGTACCCTTTGTCCAGAATAGACACACTGCATTTTCCTTATTTTGCTGTCACCTTTTGTATGTTTTTGATCAGATAGCTTCCCAGTGACACAAATGAATTCTCCATAGTTTTTGCAATTATTATTGTTAGACGCGTTCTGGTATAGATGCAAACTTCATATACATATTAAACAAGCTGCAGAGCCATTCCATATACAAACCACATCCAACTTTTAACATTTCTTCAGTAGTGGCATCTACATCTGCACTCTTAAAAGTCTTTTTAACATTGTTATTAATTTATTTCCTCTTCTTGGATTCTATAATTTATACTATTTGTTTCAATTCCACTCTTGATATATTACTACTAGCCCCTACAAATCTATAAAATACTTCTTTCAGCAATCACTCATTTAAGTTTTATCCTGAATTATTTAATCACTTTTATTTTTGATTCCATTCATTCTACTAGACTTCCATGTTTAACCTTCTTTGACCATTTCCAAAATAATTTTCATCAAAGTCACTGCAATTTCATTGCCTCTTTTAACTCATTCTATTTAGCTGCATTCTTTGTAAATACCCTATTCAGTTTCTATATATTACTCAATATTTTTTACTCTGCAGCACCATTTTCTTGAATGCTCTTTTCCCACCCACAGCTTCTTCCATTTCATCTTTCCAAAAGCGTTCTTTTTCATACTTCCTATCAGCATAACTCTAGAGTAGACACTTCTGTGCCACTCAATAACATAATACTTTCTGCTGTATTCAAAGCAACTTCCATATTTCCTTCCTTATACCTAACATTGGCACTATCAAATAAAGATCTATCCCACATGCAGAATCTCATATCTTCATATCTTCCATTAATTCTCTCATTGGAAACTATTAAATTAGTCATACTTTTATATGTATTCTTTTGCCATAGATATGAATAGACCTAGGCATGAGATAACTGTCTCATTCAGCATTTGTTTGAAGTTATGACAGTGCTGAAAAAATACAACCAATGCCCACATTCATGACATTCGCAGTGTCCCTCAGTCACATGTTCACCATTCTAGTCAGTACACAATGTCCTGTGTCTGAACTATTATTTTTCTTTTCCTCGCCTTGCAGAGCAGAGAGATAAAGGGATTACAAGGGAGTAAGCAGGCAAACAACAGGTAATATAAAGTTTCAAGTCAAAAAGTATAATCATGGTTATATGGTGTTTTTTTTTTTACTTAGTGACCACTTCGCTTAGTGATGGCGTTTCCAGTCCTAACTATGTTGCTAAACAAAGATTATCTGCACTTAAACCGTGCATGCTAAAGAGTTTTTCCTAAGGATATGCTTACCAAACAGTTACCATCCTCATTCATTCTGATTTAGTTTTATAACAAACAAGTGCTTGCCTTATGTTTACCAGTAAGTGGAGCACAAATATGCATAATCTCAAGATTAGAAACTTGGCTGGGAAACACACATATTACGTTAGAACTTGGTGACTTGCAAGAGTATTTTGGAAATGGTTAATAAAGAATTCAATTTAGATTTATGGTTAAATATTGAAATTTGTTCTCTCTTATACCACATATAGTGATGGTATTATTATTCTAGCTATCAGTAGTCATCAGAGAATGGAGAAGAAAAAGAAGGAAGTATCTAATAAAGTCCTCAAGTTTAAAAAGTAGAAATTAAAACAAAATAAATTGCACTGGCTCATCAGACTTAGACAAAGCAGAAAAAACTGTTAAATAAAATGTTTGGAATTTCATGTATTTTAAGATTTGGCCATTTATAGTGCTCAAACACCTTTAGCTCAAAATACCAATGACAGAACCATTTGCCAAGCTCTATATTTGAAACCTAAATGTCACCTAAATAATTATTTCAAACAATAATAAATGCTTTTTACCATATTCCCCAAAACGAAGAGATTCCCATTGCTGCCGTTCAACAACACTGCTTACTGCTCGGACACCAGCATAAATTACCAGCATTCCTAAGGTGGCGTCTAGCAGAAAATTGATAAGGTATCTGAAAGGATGAGAAAAGCACACACAAATTTAAAGACTGATTTTTCTTAAAATTGTGTAGCTTTGATGATTGAAATTTTTATTGATCAACATTTTCAGCTTCTGAAAATATACTCCCATTTCCCAGTCTCAGCAATAAAAAAATCTCAATAATAATAATAATAATAATAATAATAATAATAATAATAATAATGACATTTCTATGTATACAGATAAAGAACCTCAATTTTAGTATAGAACTAGGACGTAACCTACAGCATATTATTCTTCCAGGTCATTCAAACAGCTCTGTTAGTGGGATCAGCTACTAAGGATTTTTAATATTTACTTCATAAAGTTATAAAACTGAGACAGCAAAATAAAAGAGATGAAAACGGCCTCATTGTAAAAGTAAGTTAATCTGAGCATTTTTCTTTTAATATAAAAACTGTAGCTCCTAATATACAAACAGATATTATTCTCTGCCTCATTTAAAGAAAAGGCAATAATATTTTTAAACACAGTTTTTAGCATAGCATGGAGTCACAGAGAGAAAAATGTGACATAATCATTAGCATGTTGCAATAGGGTCAGCACAACCTAGATTCAGAACCCTGCTCAGCCGTAAAGCTGATTAGATAACCTACCACGTGGAGCAATTGCATGAATAAAAATTGGAGAGGAAACTGTGCACTACCCTTTGCTCCTTGGAGAAACAGCAGTTTAAAAATACCACAATCAAAATTCCTGTTCAATTAATTTGCAAATGCTCGAATACATAAAATATAGCACAAAAGAAAAATGCAATATTTTACTTAAAAAAAACAACCACCTTGTTATTAGGGTATGAAAGCCTATAAACAAAACTGAGTACATAGCTAAAATAATTTGAGCAATTATTACATGTAAAGGCCAGCAGAGGTCACTCTTGCTTCACCTAATACAAAAGTGGACAATTTCTGCACAGTTGACTGCATGTTAGTCAGTTTTTGTGATATTGTGCATGTCACTTGACAATGGAATGTAATATATTGTTTTAATTTTAATGTATTCATCAATTACAGCATTAAAGGAATAGCTTGATGCTTTTCTGTAGATATTCTGAACCTACTTATCAACTTGATTTATAGGCTAGGCTAAATATAAATGATAAAAGCTCTAGAGTCTGGGCGATTTTATCCTAGCAAAAAATATGGAAACAGGTTGCCACTAACTTCACTTTATTTTTTGGGATTTTCCAATCTAGCCTACAAATCTTGGGATGTTTTATGCACCCCATCAAAGAATCAATCAGGTCTAACCTTGTTCAACTTTAGTTTTAATAAAATTAGCTACAGTTAGCTAAAAATTGCCAACTACCATGACAAGTATCGGCTATTTGCTATATTTCAGAGCCTGGAGACCCTTAAATTCAACAGTGCAGTGCAGCTGTAGCCCAAAACATCACCCAGAGAGATGAAGGAAAAGTTGGATCTGGGTTAACAAA
This sequence comes from Trimeresurus albolabris, assembly GCA_032467975.1. NCBI lineage: Eukaryota > Metazoa > Chordata > Lepidosauria > Squamata > Viperidae > Trimeresurus > Trimeresurus albolabris. The sequence continues at coordinate 3,040 of JANHFS010004037.1, read as the reverse complement.
GAAAAATGTATAACAGCAGGGGACAGGAAGTCCTGAAAATCTTTCCAGAAAGCACAAGCTAATTTTCCACCATTGGAAAACCGAAGGATTAAAGAATAGGAGAATTAAAGAATTCAAGTGACATAGTATCATTGATTATTGTCTTCAGCACTCAAGAAGACGTATTTTTGGTCATATCAGGTCTAGGCAGTACTTCTATGGTAACAATATGTTAATTTTGAAAAATAAAACTTGGTGCATATCTTGGTATACTTGTTAGCTGAACTTCAGTAAGATTGTTCTTCACTTACAGTGAACAGGGATCCTCTTCAGTAAGGTCTGATAAATATACATTGGCAAAATGGATGAACATCATCCCTATGGCTTGTTTGGAAGTATCCAAAAACCTACAAAAATTAAGTTTTTAGACATCAAATTGAATAATTGCATATTTTAATTTATATAGTTATAATTTATATTTCTAGAATCACCCCCTCATCCACAAACATGGTTGATATTATAGTTTTACTCTAGAATATGGGGCAAGAAGAGTTATGGAGTTTCAGGTTTAGCTATGGGAGAGCAAAATACTGATATTAAAGATTGCAAAGCATTTAATGGCTTTTGGAATCTAGACAAATTTCTCTTTAAATAGTATTCACTTTTGAAATCTTGCAAATTTCTTGAGTGAAAGGACTAGCATCTTTAGACCACAATAGCAATTGACAGGGAATCAAGCATTTGAATAAAATATACTTCTCATTATTCTAGAACAGAGGGGCCAAATTTAAATGGGTTAGACCAAAACCTGTTTTCAACAAATGCACTGAACATGGGACAAATAATAAGTGTACCACACAGGTAGTTCTCAATTTACATTCACAATTGAGACCAGAGTCTTTAATTACTGAGTGAAGCAGTCATTAAGTGAGATGTCACGACTGCTTTGTTTAAACTTCTTGGTTGCAGTCATTAAACAATCTCCTAGCTCATTAAGTGCTGCCTGCTGAAGGGAGGGCCATAATCCTCTGGGAGGTAGCCCTTTTGCCCTCAGAGAGGCTGGCTGAAAAAGGTTTGTTCTGAAATCCAAGCAGGGCTTTGGCATAGAGCATTTTCAGCCAGCCCCCAGAGAGAGGGAGAGAGGGAGAGAGAAGCCCCTCTGATTTCTGGGGGTGGCTGCAAACACCCCATGCTGCAAACGCTCTGTGCCAAGATTCTGCTTGGACTTCAGGAGGGATCTTTTACAACCAGTCCCCAGAAACCAGAGGGAGTTCTTTCAGTGGTAGCAACTTGTGACCTTTCCTTCTGGCCTCTCCACTGACTTTTGGGAAAGCTGGCAGGGAAGAGTGTAAAAAGCCATCACATGATAGTGGGACACTCGGCAACCAGCCATACATATGCAAAAGAATTTTGCTCAGACCACAATCAGGTGATTCCGAGGGCAGTTCAATATATCATGTAACTTCAGGCATAGCTTGCAAATCCCTTCATTTAGTGCTCTCCTGATTTTGAATGGTCACTGAACGAGTGCTAGTTAAATGAAGACTACCTGTATGGAAGTTCCCTTGGAACTCATGCTTCATAAGCTTGTTGTAAGAATTGCAACTAGGAAAAAGTATGAAGCTTTATTTATTTATTAAATGTATATGCTTTAGGTTTAGAAATTACTGTAATATGGAAAGTAATGACACTTTTAAAATTGCCTTTTGGAAGTAAAGACAATTAAAAAAATATTTTTTGCAAATAGATGACTGAACAAAAACTGGAATCCATGTTGCCAATAACATAATATTAAGTTTCTATTACTTATAGAGAACTATAACTGGCTATTCCTACACTTTGGCAAGATTTTCTCTTTTACAAAAGATAGAGTGAAGAGATAATATTTATAGAAATCACTGTCATATTACATCTTTTATAATTAATCACTCTCAGCCTGCAAAAACAGTAGACATTTACCAAATTCTCCAAGGACGTCTTTCATGCTTTGGTTCTCTGAAGCGTTTCACTGAAAGAAAATTAGCAATTATTAGTCGGCTATTAACTAGTCCCCCACCCAGATGGAATCTATATGCAATAGTGGTATATTCCACTATTGCAGATTGGAGTCTAATATTTAAGGACATATTCATAAAATGATATGGTACTCAGTACCAGGATTCTCTGTTAGTAATTAAACCCAGGTATGTTATTGTTACTGCACACTTTCTTTCACCCTTGTCTCTTACAATCTGCAATTCAATAAACAGAACCACTTAAAAACTAGTCCCGTGGCTCATTTAGGACAGAACATTAATCATTCTATTAAAAGAAATGAGGAATTTCATGCAACTGAAAACAACTGAAAAAAACTATTTAAGGCAAATTGGCAATAAATACAATTGAAGGTCATAAGAAAAACATTGCAAACAATTAGCAGTGTGCTTATTGTTTCAACTAACATGAGCATTTGTTAGCATTTAATCTTTAAAACCAATGCCTGAACTAGTTAAAAAAAAAAGAGCGACACACTCAACCCATCCACATGAACAGAAGAGAAACAGAAGTAGGTTCTAATGTATTTTTTACTAACTCAATAATATTGAAAAGACCATTATATATACGTATACATACATACATACATACATACATACATACATACATACATACATATATTCAATAATGTCCAGTTCTCCGAGACTGCCTGACAGGTTCTTGCAGTTTTCTTGGCAGGATTTTTCAGAAGCGGTTTGCCATTTCCTCCTTCCTAGGGCTGACAAAAAGTGACCACCAGCTGGCTTTGTGCCTGAGGTGGGATTAGTCTCTCAGTTTCTAGCTGGATGCCTTAATCATTATTGTACAGCAGGGTGGGGAACTATGGCCCCTTTATAACTTGTAGACTTCAACTCCCAGCATTGAAAGGACAAGTATAAAAAGTGGAAAGAGGGGCATATAACTAAGGCAGAATATCAGCAAATAGCCCGAGCCTGCAAAGATGAAGTGAAGAAAGCTAAGGCTCAAAATGAACTAAGGCTTGTGACCAAAGTCAAAAATAACAAAAAAAGCTTCTTTCAACATGTAA
>JANHFS010004036.1:56237-77030 GCA_032467975.1 Trimeresurus albolabris | reverse complement strand
GGGGGGGCTGGAATAGAAGATCTCCAAGGTCCCTTCTAGCCCTATTCTATTCTATTCTATTCTATTCTTCTATTCTATTCTATTGTACTCTATTCTATTCTATTCGTCTACATGCATGATGCAATTCCGTGACGGGCGTGCAGCCAGCGTATATCAAGGACTGCTTGCAAAGTAACCTTGAATAATGCAGCTTCGCAGGTAATGACACAGGAAGAGCAAAGGTTGACACATTTCTCAATTCATAGAAAACGTGACTGAAAAGAAGACTCTAGACTAGAGGTTGTGGTACCGGTGACTAACGAAGTGTATGTGAGTGTTGGCACGCACCACGCCTCCTTTTTGGGAGGTAGTTTCCAGAGAAGGCAAGGCAGAGTAATCACACACAGGCCCGGAGACCAAGGTGTGATGGTGGGCATGTCTTCTCTCCATTAAGGTTCCAGCGGGGCTAAAGAGGGGGGAAAAAAAGGTGGGCTCGGTTCCTCCTTCGGTAACGCTATAACGCTAACCCGTCGGCCGGGCCCCCTTGCCTTGCTTGGCACGCGTGAGCGTCAGAGAGGGCACTACTACCCACGGCGCGAGCCAGGTGACACGCTTTACGGGTTAAATCCGGGCTACCCGACGCAGGCGTGACAGGCGAGCGACAGTTTGAGGCACCTTCGCGCGAGGGGGCGAGCAACTTCAGAGACGCGGCGGGCTCCTCCGCGTCCACTTCCGACCGACTCCCCGCACTTTTTCCCCCTTTTGAGGCGCAGACGCACCAACACGCCGGGCGCAGGGGCAGGCGAAGCGCACGCCTTTACCCCCCCTCCCCGCTCCTATCACCCCCGCCCCCCGCCCCACTTTCGCCGGGGGACGGACCCGATCCGCACCGCACCGGCCACCTCTCGGCTCTCAGCGGCAGGCGGCTGAACCGAGGCGGGGTCACATGCTGGCCTTGTGGGTGGCCAGGCGCCGCCCAAACGACGACGACGACGACGACACGCTCCTCTCGGTTCTCGCAAGAAATCTGGGGGACCTGCGTTCCTCGCCGAGGGAACCATTCGCCGCCGCCGCCGCCGCGGCTGACGGTCTTGAGGGGGGAGCGCGCGCGCGCGTGTGTGTGTTTGGGAGGGGGGGTCCAACGTTTTCCTTCGCTCGCGCCAGCGGAGCCCAAGGCCGAGCTGCCCGGATTGGCCGGGGAGGGCCGCGAGCTCCGCCCGCTGTAGCCGTGCTTGCCTGGCTTGGAGGGAGGGGAGAAGAGCGGGGCTGCGCTCCCTGCGCTGCCTAGTCTGGAGCGGGAGCCTGGCAGTGGCAGGAGCGGCGGCGGCGGCTGCTCAGGAGCCGCCGGAGCCTGCTGGTCTGAGGAATCAGCCCCGTTGCCTTCCGCTCCGGGTGCGCGAGGCGAGGAGGGGGCCCGTCTCCACCGATCCATGACCATGGGCGACAAGAAGAGCCCGACCAGGTGAGAAGGGAAAGAAGTCGGGGCGCTTGGCGGAGCGGGCTAAAAAAAGAGAGGGCTTCTCCTAAGATGGAGGGAATGTGGAAAGGGAATAGAAAGGAGTATGCGCGGGTGCCACCAGCTAGAGCACCCACCTCCGCCTTATGCTCTGGGGAGGCGCTGTGTGTGGGGACTAGGCCACAGAGTGGTAGTAGTGGTGGTGGTGGTAATAGTAGTGGCAGAGGAGGGGGCTTTTAAGATGGAGGAAGTGGGTAAGGAAGAGAGCTTATTTGTTTGCCTGCCTGCCTGCCTCCCTTCCAGCCAGGTACAGAAAACTCCTTTTTCAGTGGTGTTGGGTGGAGAGGAGGAAAAGCTGGAGCTCCTTGTGTGGTAAGACGTGGGGAGGGGGAGGCTGCATTCTGTGCCCAGGGTGGCTCTTAAGATGGAGGGAGTGTGTAAAAGCAAAGCGGAGAGCAAATGTTTGTGTTCCTCTCTGTGTATGTATGTGTGTCGGTGCCAGGACTAATCTGGTATTAGAGCAGCTATGGCGTCTCCTCACTCTCTTTCACACACATATATCTCCTCATACTGACTTCTTCCAGACAAAGGGAGATTTAACAACGTAAAAGAGACAGACAGACAGACAGACAGAGGGGGCGCATGGAGGGACACGCCTACAATCCTTTAAAGTACAATTAAGCTCCCCCTGCCCACAAAAAAAGAGGGAGGGTTTCAAGCCCTTTCAGATGCCTTTCACCATCCTTCCTTTTTCCCTTCCCTTCTAGATTCACTGGCACTCCGTGTTGAGTGAAAATCGATTGTCTTGGAATTGAAGATTGAGAGGAAATGTTATCCTTTCCTCTCTCACTCAGGGATATAGTAATGGGGGAAGGCAGAATATGTATCTGGTGAGAGTGAAGCACAGTGTGGTTCAGGTTTATAAATGTTTTGCACCTCTTCCTGCTTCCCCTCCCTTTTACCTCTTTCCAAAAATGTGATTACTTTTTTAGCCAGAGGAAAAGAAAAGCAGGCAAACAGAATGTAACATGAAATAGCCTTGTTTTATTATCTTGTTTCTAACACATTTTATTTCTTCTCTCCTTCTTTATCCTTCTTCATATATGCACTTCTCAAGACCCAAAAGGCAAGCTAAACCTATAGCTGATGAAGGTTTTTGGGATTGTAGTGTTTGCACCTTTAGAAACAGCGCTGAAGCCTTCAAATGCAGCATATGTGATGTCAGGAAAGGCACCTCTACAAGGTACATTGTCATATTGAAATATGAATATTTTTGTTCTTAATTGTAATAAAGTTGACTTGTTGATTTACCATAGTGGTAGCAGCGTGAAATAACTGGAAGAGAAAGGAGTTTAAACTTGGTATTTTGTGTTGTGACCTTTCAGTAAAATTGAATATTTGTAAAGATATGTTTGATTGTTAATATGGCCCATTATAAATAAATAAGTTACTGAGTATTTCTTGGATCATTTATATATAATTGGAAGCTTGGGTTTTTCTGTGCCATTTTGGTTTCAGGGATGCTGCCGAATAAAGTAAGAGAAAGGGGCATTAACATCTTCAATTTATCAATATATTTGGATGTGGAATTATATAGTACAGTAAGAAGAGTATAAACTCAGATTTGCATATGTGTTTTAAGTATACGGGATACTTAGAAAGTCTGTATCTTCCAGAATAATATAAAGTATAAATATTTGCAATAGTGCTGTAGAAATAACAATAGATTTATAAGAACTTGGGTGTCTTTTCTCTTACTCTGATTGTTATCCAGATTGCTGGGAATTCAAAAGACTAAAGCTGTTATTGGTATTTCTTTCAGATAGTTAAGTTTAGAAGTTACCTATTCTGTATTCTCACAGAGTTTTTTTTAATGATGAAAGTATTGTCATATGTTGTTGCAGACTTTTATGTTAATTATTTTCTATAGAAATAGTTATGTGAAATTTTAATTTGTAGGCAGTAGGTTATTTGGGGAGTTAAGTGACTTGGAACAGTTCAGAATGTGTTCATAGTATTTGGATATTTACTTTAATCAAAGAAAATCCTACATAAATGAAAACTTTCTGTGACATGAGGCCTTTTTTTGGTGTCTTCTGAATATATTCCTGTATTTATCTTTGCAAGTTTTATACTTTTCTAAACAGTACTGATTTAACCTTGTGAAAATAAGTATTGTAAAGAGACTTTAGTACTGTCACTGAATCCACCTGTAGCTTTTGTTTTCAAACCTGTTGATACTCATTTGTTCCTTTATTAGAATATTTTTAAGATTAGCATTTTACATTTCTAAGGATAGACAACCAGCAGCTTTTGGATGGATATAGTCTGTGTTTATGTTTACACTGTGCATGATTGAGACACCTCTTCGCAATCAAGTAAATCAACTTTGTATGTTGGTATCACATGTCACAAGTTGTCTGGATCTCTTTCTTTTAGCTTTAGCTGCTATGAAGGAGGCTGGAAGGCTATTACTTCCAAATACAATTATTTTCTTATTCTCTACTCCCACCCTGCTTTGGAGATTGTTTCAGTTATGATATATTATCCGGTTCTTCATGGTAGATTCTTACCCACCCTCACCTCTTTCTGTCTCTTTCATACATTCCTTGCAGGGCTGTGTAAGAGCCCACTGAAGAGATGGACAGGAGTTTTGCTAAGTTCTGTCTGGTTGGCCTTTGTCTAAGGAATAAAAAAGTTCAACTAATTCCCCAGTAATTAGGGTTTTTTTTATCAACAGAACAGTTGACTGGGGAATGAATATGTATTTTTTTACAAATTTATATAGCTGCCCATCTCACACAGAGGATTCTGGAAAACTTACAACAATAAAATAAAATAAAAAATATATAAAAACAATTAAAATATGATTCTTGAAATCATTTTTAAAAATGCAAACCATTAGATATAGGAAAGATAATAAATGAATAAAAGAGCTATCTAAAAATATCCCTGCTCCCCTGGGACCTCCAGCCTGATGACAAAGGCAGGTCTTGAGGGACTTGTGGAACATTAGCAGGATGAAGCTAACCTCACTTTGGGAGGGAGGTGATGAGAGAAGATTTCAAAGGCAGACCCTACAGCAGAGAAGGCTTGCCTCCTGGGGCCACCAAATGTAAGTTCCTAGCAGATGGGACACAAAACATGCCCTCTCTGCCAAGTCTAGTGGGACAGGCAGATGTAATTGGGGAGAGTCAGTTCCTCAAGTAACTCAGATAAATATAGTCCATAATAAGATTGTATCTGTTAGGGGCAATATCTAACATCCTTTGGGTTAGTTAAATGAGTCATTTGTGCAGGGCAGAGAATTCATGTGAAATACATACCCCTTCGTTCCATGATCTATTTCAGTGTGCTTCGGATATAAGACTACTGTACTAACTTTCTCCATAGTTTTTTTAGGAACATTATAAGTACTGTCTTAATTTATTTTAATGTTGGTAATCAATTTTGATTTCTCTGTATATTAGATAAACGATGTTTGAGATTAATAATTGTAAGCCCTTTCTATAGGGCTGGGCAGACTTTATTATGAAAATTTCATTCCCATGAGCAATTGCATTTATAAAGTAAAACAAACTTCAAGCCCTCCCATATTATAGCTGACGAAATGTTTCCGTGAGATGCAGAAGCTGATCACCTCATCTGTATAACTAAATTCAAGACCTCTTATGCATTTAGTATGTTTTTTGAAATAAATCAAATTTAAGGTAACATTATTTACAATGATCCTCATGTTTTATATAATTCTAACTATCATAGAGTGAAACTGAATATGGCAAACAGTTTAAATAACAGTATGTATCTGAGCTTAAGATATGAGTTTTTAGTTGTGGCTTGGAATTATGAATTGCTATATATGACGTAAGTTTTCTAGGGGAATTTTTAATTTTTTTAATAGATACTTGAAGTACAAAATGCCACACTGGTTGGCTATTACTCAGAATATTTACATCTAATGTAACAGTTGGTTTGCATGTTTTCATAAAGAAAACTTTCCTGATAAGATAATTTAAATCTAATTCAGCCTCTTTGTATTAATAGCAATCTTTAACAAATTGAGTGATATTATTGATTGAGAGATAGGAAATTTAGAATTGTGAAATTGGACTGATGCAAACAGACTTTTCTATCCCTTCCTTCCAAAATTATTTAGAGAAGTTAATGTGACTTAATGTATTTGATTAGGGACCCGCCTTTCTTACAGGCGCCTCAAATAGTATTCATAGAATTCCCTTCTTGCACCTGTGCCTCCCCCCCCCCACTTGTTGATTATGCTGGAATTTTAAAAATCCCTGAAGATGGGGTAGTGATATTGTCCATTAATTGAGCTATTTAGAGGAGATGCCTTGTATAGCATTGTGTAATCCATGTGAGGCACTTAGAAGAAGAGGGATATGTTGTGAATAAGGGGTGGACAAATGGCTCGTACCTAAATCAATTGAATTTAGAGTTACTATTTGTGTCGGGTAGTAGCAGCAGCAGGAGGATATATGAATTAGAGCAGTCAGCTGTTCTAAAGAGTACATCAAACTACTTCTTATCCCGTGTAATAATTTGTTGTCTTTTTCACACTCCTTTAACAATAAGGAGGAATTAATGCAGACCATGTATTGTAGACCAGGTCAGATCAGTGTTGGTTTGCTATAGTTTTATATAATTTTGTATGTTTGCTAATAGATTTTGAACTGAGTTATGGGAGGAGTTGTGAGCTTTTTCTACTACATTTTTGATATGTTGATAAGTTGGTATTTATGACTAAATATGAAAGCATTGCTTGTTGTTTTTTTTACTTAGGAAATTCTACAGTGTTCTAATAAGTATAAGATAAAATAATGGTTTAAAATAAGGATTTGTTGTATTGATATGGGAAGGGAATATAATCATATCTTACAACTTTACAAGTTGCTGATCATCTTAGGCACTTTACATATCAGAAACATATTTAAATACTTCCATTCAAATATGTAAACATGTTATTAATCTGAAATCAAAGATGAATTTTACATTTTCATTGTATTTTTAAAATACACAGCACAACTGTGATATAGTAAAATGATAGCGATTGTCCTTATGAGAATAATTGTGAATGGAATTTCTTTCACTAAGTGATGCAATCATAATGCACAATGTCACATGACTACATTGCTTAGTGACGGCAATCCCAGACTCACTGTTGTTGTTATTAAGCAAATTCTATCAGTTGTTAGCTAAGGACCAGCCCCAATATAAGCCATTTTGAGCTTCGTTTTCTCCCCCCCCCCACTGCCCCAAGCCTTGATAAGTAAAGGGCTGCTTCCTCTTCAACTCCCCCTACCCACCTATCAACTCCCCACCTCTGTCTGTTTGGCCATTCTGCCTTATGCCATAGCAAAGCCACACACACCCCTGGAAGCCTCAACTACCCTAGCCTGCCCCAGCCACATCGCACAAAGTCCTAGTGGTAAGGCAGTAGAATAAGCTACTTATGCTGATTGCAGTTTGGCAGTTCAAAGCTCACTGGCTCAAGGTTGACTCAGTGTTCTATTTTTCTGAGATGAATAAGATGAGGACCCAGATTGTTGGGGGCAATAGGCTGACTCTGTAAACTGCTTAGAGAAGGCTATAAAGCACTGTGAAGCGGTATATAAGTCTAAGTGCTTTTGCTATAGTAGGAAGCTCTAGTAGTGCAGTGCAAAGCTGCTGCACCCTAAAAAGGCTCTACAGCATGGTGCAAGCCTGCAACAACCTGGGAACCCCCCAATAGCACAGCACAAAGATGTAATGCCCTGGGAAGCCCTTGTCCAGTACTAGCTGCAGTCACCCTTGCCATCCTAAACACCAAGGTCTCTCCCACTCTGGGCTTCACTGCTTCAACTGACCTTTGATATTTTCTTACTCTTGAAACTTGATCAGGCATGCCTTCCTTGGCCCAGGTCTTGCAAAGAAACCACCAGACTCAACCTTCAGAAAGCCTCATATGTAAAGAGCCTTCTTTCGTGCACCTTCTAGCCAGGTCTTTATTTTATGCCAGCATATAATATGAACATGAATATAATATGAATAATATGAAGCCTTCTTTTGTGCACCTGCCTTTTTTTAAGGAAAGTGCATGAAAGAAGACCTTTACCTGTGCCAGTTCAAAAGACGGGGTGTCAAACTGCTGGCCCACAGGCCGGATGCATCATAGCAAAACCGCACCCACTTCATTGCCGGCAATGGCAAAAAAGTCGATACGTCGCGACACGTCACATGGTGTTGCGAGTTTGACACCCCTGTTCTAAGACGAACCTTCTTTCACACTGGGGCGGCTGGGGGCTTATTTTGTGCACCTGCTTTCCAAAACTTCACAAGAAGACTACATGCAATTTAAATAAGGCCACTTACAATTTAGAAAAGGGCTGGGCACAGTTTTGGGAAGAAGGCCTGGGAAGCCAGCAGCTGCTTCACAAAGAAACAGGCCAGCATGCCTGCTGGGAGTAGCAAGGGAGTAGCAAGGCCTGCAAGAACCACAGAACCCATGAATGCAGAACAGCAAGGCTTCCAGAATCAGCAAGCACAGGGCAGCCAATGGGGCATATATGTGGAGAGAGAAAGGAAGGTTTGAAGAGTTGAAGTATCCTTGCCCCAGATTTTTGCCACTTAATAGCTGTAACTTCAGGGATGTATTGCAAATTCCTCTGTTCAGAGCCGCCGTAACTTCAAATGGTCTTTGAATGAATGGTCATAAGTAGAGGATTTCCTGTTAACAAGAGGAAAAAGGAAAGCACACTTGTTTCATAACTATTTTAAGTAATGTTACAGTATAAGTTACTCCATTGCTTTGTACTGTATTGAGTTTCACAATCAAGAATATAAAGAAAAGCAGAGAAGTTAGAAATTGAAGGAGGTAATGGAAACACGAGTTGAAAAGCATTGGAGACAATGTGGTGCTTATCATTTTAGACTTTCACCTTGTTTTTGAAGCTTGAAAATACAGTATTGTAAAAATACTTGAAATTTCTGAAAGCTGCATAAATATTTCAGGAGTTAGCTATGTATATAAGTTAGGAACTACTTTGGATTTTGAAACTTCCAACAACATTTTTTAAAGCTCTTTCTATTTTTAAAAAATACTGTGTAAATTCTGAATGATCCAGGTTCATATGTTTGAACGATAGGAGCAAAAAATGTGGCTTGTGCGAGAAACAGCTCTTAATTTTTATTTTTAGATATATAGTACTTCTGCTGTTAATGTTGTTTGGCATATGAGTGGATAATAGTAACATTTTTATTATGAAAACTGATCTTTTGTTTTATCTCTTTCAACAGTTTGTATCATTCAGTGTTCTTAACTAATATCAACTATGTCTAGAGAGATAAGAGTGCTTGGAAAATGAGGAGAGGTGACTAATATTAAATAACCAGGCAATTGGGAAAAATACGAAAAGGGGGAGGGGTGAAACAAACTTTTTATATTTCCCCTATGACTTCATAATTATAGTTTCTGAATTCTTCTTCCATCTGGTGAACCATATTGTAATGCTAGACATTTCACCCTGACATTGAATTAACAATACTTATATTTATGTTGGTTGGATTTAGTTATTGTTTGTAAATAATATTTTTCTGTTATGCTACTACAACTAGGAAAGCTTTTTTTGCTTTGTACTTATATATTTGTGTATACACAAAGACATATACAAAACATAGCAGTTTGTTTTGAATAAATTGATTTAATGCTGTATTTTTATGATTGTATTATATTATGCTTGGAAAATGATAACCTTGAGCATAAGCAGTATAATATAGTGAATGAATTAAGATCATTATTAGCACTGATTACAATATTCCTAGAGATATGTATGAAAAGTCTATATTTTTAATTGATTGTTGCATAGTATTTTGACAAGTCCCATATGCTGGTTTCAAAGTACAAGATAAAATTAATAATCCTACTCATTTAGATAGTTTCATCATTATATGGTATAAGAAACAATGGGGAGACTTCTCTAGACCTTAGAGGAAAATTCATTAATTGAGATCAGGCTAGAAACAAAAGGAAACACTGAATGGCTATTTGTTAGTCACATGCCTCCTTCTTGTTCTCTGAATCTTGAAGGCAAAGTGCTTCCCAACAGATGCCTTAGCTTCAGGAGTTAAGAAACTATCTACATGAAGCTATTCAGCTAATCTCCACTGATAATTCAGAAAGCAGAAGCTGATGGCATTGTTCAAAATTGAAACATCAACTCAGTATGTGTCACAGAATTGCTGTATAATTATCTAAAATTTATTATAGAGGAGAACAATTTTGTTTAAGGTAAGTTTATTTTACAGGTGGTGGATAAATTAAGTAGTGTTGTTTATAAGTAAAAAAAGTTTGGGAAAGATGGAAGAAATAATTTAATAGTACATAAATAGGAGTTTTTCCATATTGGCACCATTCTGTTTTTTGATTAGGGTCTTCAATTTGTCCTACAAAAACCAGTATGTCCTTGACACCAAACAAACTTTCATACTCTATCTTTAAGTGGACTTATCACTTTTGGATTTAGTTATAGATAACTAAGTATCTATTACGGGATCGCCTTTTGTGACCTTCTGATTAGCAAAATCAATGGAAAAGCCCAATTCATTTAACAAACGGTGTTACTAATTTAATAGCTGCTGTGATTCACTTAGCAACTGTGGCAAGCAAGGTTGTAACATGAGGCAAAACTCACTTAACAAATGTCTCATTTAACAACAGAAATTTTGGGCTCAGTTGTCATAAGTTGAGGACCACCTGTATTTAGTGTAGCAATCATGAAAATAAAAGTTCAGTGGAGTTAAAATTAGCATAATGGAGAAGCATGTGAATTAAAATATAAAGTCTGCATTTTTTAAGAAGTAAACTTTAGTCAAGAATTTGTCGGGCACAAAGGATTAAAACCATACAAGTTAAGTTGTAGTTCAAAAGATTTATTGCTTTAAGTCTGTACACAAGAATCTGGCCAACTTAAAGTTCAGTACTAAATTGGCTGCAGGTAAGGGCCAACAGAACTCAAGAAGTTGAACTTGGACCACTTGCAGCAACATAACAATTCTAAGCTGATGGCGTGCTTAGAGCTCTGCCTGCTCTTCTACAGAATTAAATTTATGTTGAATTCTTTGCAGATATATTTTTTTATTTAAAAAAACAACAACAACTAAACGTAAGCACATTTTCTTCATATTTCTTTCACATGAAGCATGTTTCCACAACTTAAATAAAACAAAAATGTATCTCCCATCTCCTGGATGCTATCTCTATGTCATAATCATAAAGTGCTTCTTTATATAAGAAAGATATTTTCCAACTATTTATCAGGGTTTGTTATGGAAACATTTCAAAGAGGAAGAAAAAATACAATTTTTGCTGATTTTTATAACATCTAAAAGTATTGCACCGCTGTGCCCTAAAGATTAATAGGCTAGAATGTATTAAAACCTACACAACACTCTTAATAGTATAAAGTGTTGCTTTGAAAATGCCCCCCTCAGATTACGCTAAAAGTATTTCAAAATGTTCCCAGGAGTTGTTTTTTTCTATGCTTATATTTACTCTGAATTTATGCATAGGTACATATCTATTATGCCATTCCTTTTTGGAATAAGCAGCATTATATAAAGTGGAGAAGAAGAGTAACTAATGAGAAAAAGGAAATTAAAGGCAGAAAATAACAGAAAAGGGAATAAAGTTAAATTGAGTTTATACTTCCCAATATCGTTTCATCCTGGCTTCCACCACATCTTTTCATACCCAGTCATTGTCTTTTATTCTTGAAACTTTCTTGTCTCTGTCTCTCTTTTTGAGGATGTAATTAACATCATCCGACCATACCTTTTTCAATTTTTCTTTTTTTTCTCAATCCCCCTTTCCCCCATGTTTTTGGTATATAAATGTTGTTTATCTGTACGTTACTGTATCTTTGGGGAATCTAAATAGAATTTCATATGATTTCTTTATAGGAAGAAGAAACCAGCCAGGTGATTTTAAAGCAGTAGTCTTAGACTGCTTTGATTGGGAAACTATTTGTTTTCTTTAGGCTTAGGTGTTGTATGTCTCTTTTTCTTTATAGGAAGAAGAAACCAGCCAAATGACCTGAAAGTAGTAGTCTTAGACTGGGTCATTTGATTTGAAAACTATTTATTTTTATTTAGACTTAGTTTTTGTAAGTCTGTTTTTTTCAGCTAAAATATGATGAAACTCAACAATCTACTTCATGAGCTTATAAGTGATTCCGTATGTCATTGGGTCTCTTGAAAAATATAGGTCATTTGGAAAAGTGTATATTTCTTCCATAACAAGGAGCTTTTGACCTACGATAGAATGTCATAGGTTAGGTATGCAGATTCCATTCATTCTAAATAACAGTTTTGTAATATACAACAAATAAAAGCCATTTCATTTTTAAAAGAAGGCATATTTTAGAAAACAATTGGTTTGAATTTTGCTGAATAGTAAACAAAAATATCAAGTTAACGTTTACCAGAATTGCTGAGAAAAAAAAATGATGTGGCTATAAGATTGTAATATAGAAACTTGATTATATGATTGTGTGCTTGCTATATTATCTCAAATTTGTTTAGCAAATAAATTCATATATAATGTGTGATATTTCAAAGCAAGTTTCTAAGAGGATATAAAATAATCAAAATGGTATTAGAATAAAAGCAAAAATTCTGATATGAATCAACAAAGTCTCCCTCCTAGAAAGTTGTTCAGAAAGCATTCTTTTGAATGTTACAGAACAGTTCATTTGTGCACATATTTTTGTTATATAAAGTACCTAGAGTTATCTGGAGTTGAACATTCTTTAAATCTATGCAGATAAATCAATAAAGATGGCAGTAGGCGAAGACTCTTCAGCCATGGCCCTCACCTGCCTTTGCAGCAATACCCATGAGTCCATGAAGATCTTTGTTGCTTCAGGAAAAATGTTACCCCTTGGTGTAGAAATAACAACTTGATCTTGCTTGGGTTCAGTTTCAGCCTTTTTCTTCACAACCAGATCCTAAAAGTCTCCACACCTGGTACAAGTTTTTGACTGTTATTTATTGCATTCTGGGGTCATAATGCAGCATTTTGCTGATGCTGTACCCTGAACCTAGAGATGTCCTCTCCAGAGGCCATATGGAGGTGTTTTAACACAGAGGGAAGAGAATTAACTATGGAGAAACTAGTGGTGGGATTCAGATATGTGAACAACTGGTTCTCTCTGTGGATGCCGCTTCCGGAAGTCCATTCTGGACCTGGGCAACAAAAAATTAGCTACTGGTACTGCTGAAGTGGTGCGAACCGGCTGAATCCCACCACTGGGAGAAAGATATTGAAGGCCATTGAACTACCTTTCCTGTCCCCAAGCACAGTACTCCAATCCCCAACCTCTGCAAGTGACATAGAAGAATTCCATATTTGAGAATAACAAAGGCTACCAAGAGTTCTGAAAACAATAAAACGGGCATATTTCTCCCCTCCAAGTCTTAAAACACAATTTATTATCATGATGCCACATCTGTTTCATGCACAAACCTGAACCCTGATTAAAAAGTATTCAGATAACCCATTTTCTTTAGGATACTTGGTAGTTGTCTTCCGTCATCAGTACAGGTATCTTCGACTTACGATCATTCACTTAACAATGGTTTGAATGAAAAGGTGCTTGTCTGTCTGTAAAGCACTTCTGATCATTACAGAATGTTGGACACACATCCCCAACAGTCACGTGATTGTGATCAAGGTGCTTATTCATACTTTTAACCAATTGCCAAGTGGCCCTCGATCATATGATTGCCATTTGCATTCTTCTCTGCCAGCTTTCCAAAACATCAATGGAGAAGCTGACAGCGAAGGTTGCAGGGTGCTGCCACCTGCTGAGGGGACTCCTGTCTAGGCGCTGATTAATACAGTTCCCTGCCAAAGGATTTTAGCTTTGTTCTTGTTCACATGGAACTGAAATCCTTCATGCTTAATTGCACAGAATTGGAATCCTTTGGCAGGGAGCTCTTTCAGCCAGCCTTCAGAGACCAAAGGGATTCCCTCTTAGATTTTGTCAGGAAGGACTTTCAGCTCCTGAGTGGAGAGGCAGCAGAGTAAGGCAAAGAATATGGGATGCCTTTGCAGGTAGCATGTGAGTGTCATTTTGTTCAGGGGCTAAAAATCTGCTTGGATTATGGCGGGAAGGATTTTCAGCTCCTGAGGAGAAAGGTGCTTTGTGTGGCTTGTGCCAGTCCTCCGAGAGTCTTCCCTACCCCACTAAGGCACTCAATATTCCTTACCTGGGAATTTATCTGCTTAACAACCTGTGAGATCACTTAACAACCACAACTAGGAGTTCCAAGATTGCAGTCACATGATGTCTTGCCCAATCACTCATGAGCTGTGGTTGTAAGTCAAGGACTGTTTGTATTCCTTTAACAAGAGAAGGTTGTTGACAGAGTAATATTTGTCTAACACAGCAGGGTCCAGGAATGTCTTTTAAGGAGCAGACATAATACAAGCTCTTTCAAAGCAGCACCTCCATCCACAGTACCGCATTGATTATTTACTCAGTCCTGTTGACTATACCACATACAGTTTTCTACAGAGGAGCATAGATATTGTTCACAAATGGTGGGAGACACAGTAGCCAAGCACCCTATTGCTTCATGAGTCTGCTGGTCAGAAGAAACTCCATATAACATGACAAAACATTGCCCCAATTTCCATCAAGAAGCCCTACCTATAAAGAGTTGGACATTGATGAATCTCAGTGGCTTACTCATCAAAGTTCTGTGCAAAATGGTTGAAAATGCCAGGGAGTAAATCTACCAATAACCCTGCCCCACATAAGCAGGTTATAACTCTAAACAAGCTAGCCAACAAACTGATGCAATAAGGGGGGAAATGTAAGAGCATTTCACTTTTCTTACTGCCACAATGTAGGCCGAAACTTAAGTTTACTGCAAGTCTTCCTCTAGCAATAATCCAGGCATCACTTTTGCCATTTCCCAAAGTTCTCAGTGAATCGAGGATTAAACTGGGATCAATGAACAGAGAAAGCCAGGATGTAGGACAACAAGGTGATTTGGAAAAATAAAAGAGTTATTGCTTATTCCAAGGGCTAGACTTAAAAAAATTAGGATATGTATATTATCAGGACTGAGTTGTGCTTCTCTCTTGAGGAATACATTCCCAGCTTGTTGGTGCTGGTTTCAGCATTGACTTTGGGCAGCATTACATAAATGACAGGAAAGGCCTTTTATTAGCTTTGATTGATAAATCAGATAGTCCTCATTTTCTGGAGGCAGAGACTTAGTGTTTGTGAAGTTTCTACTTGCAATCCTAAGGATAGAATGTTGCAATTATTATTCATGTGGTAGCTCTTGAAGACAGTTTGGTAATAGAAACTAACTGAAATACTGAGTGGTGTTTCTAGGAGATACCACATTACCCTTTGTTGTAACAACAACACTGGTCACTTTCTGAGTTTAATTCAATCTGATTATATAGCATATATATAATATTTTTTGGTTTTTGATTTGACAATGATGATATCCATTCAGTCATGTTCGACTCTTGGTGATTCTATGGGCCAGGTTTCTCCATGTCTTCCGATCTTGTACCTCTTTGAGGTGTTCTGTAGTGTCCAACCCTCGTGTTCTTTGGCAGTCTGATTTCCTTTTACCGTTAACTCTTCCAAGTATAATTATTTTCTCCAGTGAATGACATAGCCAGAATAAATAAGATGCAGTTTTGTGATTTTGCCTTCCAATGACATGTCTGGTGTTATGTGCTCCAGTATTTGCTTGTTAGTCACTTTCACGTCCAAGGAATATGCAGCCTTCTCTAACATCACAGCTCAAATGAACTGATTTTTTTCCTGCCTTGCTTTTTTAAAGATCCAGTGCTCACAACCATAGGTAGATACAGGGAACACTACAGAGTGGACTAACCTGCATTTGGTTGCCAGGCTGATGTCCTTGCTTTTCCATATCTGGCTTATACTGATCATTGCTGTGCAACCCAGTACAAACTGACATTTTATTTCTGGGCTGCATTCACTTTTAATTTCTATTTTGATGTTTCCATTCCTTGCAGTAGTCATGAGCGTAGTCTTTTTAATGTTTAGAAAGAGATCACAGTTTTCTCTTCTTTGATTTTCTTGATCAGATATCTTCCCTGGTATTCTGAGAGGAGAGTTGCATCATCAGAAGTTGTTGATTTATATCCTCCCTTTTATTCAGGAGTTCAAAGTAGCATCTTCAGTTCTCTCTTCTCCTATTTTTTTCTTCACATAAACTTATGAGATAGTTTGAGACTTAGCTGAGGCATTCAGCAAGAAGGAATGTGACATCCTCCCCCCTGAACGTCTGACTGCGCCATTGAGGTTTTGCTGGGAGCCAAACTTCCCAAGCCCAAAATGTACTGTATGACCCCCTGAAAGTTGAAAGAGCTAGAGAGTACATTGATAAGAACTTAGCCAGGGGATTCATTCAGCCAACTAAATCCCGTATAGCTGCCCTTGTGCTCTTCAAAGAGAAGAAAGATGGATCACTGTGTATGGATTTTAAAGGGTTAAAATGCTGTCTGTGGAGAATATGTACTCTCTCCCTTTAATGAAAGACATGCTGGCCCATTTAGCAAAAAGAAAGTTTTTTATCAAATTAGACCTAAGAGAGGCGTACCATCGAGTGAGAGTTAAAGAAGGAGATGAGTGGAAGATGGCTTTTAACAGCCCCCTGGGGAGTTTTCAGTTCAAAGTTATGCCTTTTGGTCTTCAGGGGGCCCCTGCCATATTCATGCAATTGATCAATCAAGTGCTGCATGATCACCTGTACAAAGGAGTTCTAGTCTACCTGGATGACATTCTCATTTACACAGAGACCATGGCAAAGCATATTAAATTAGTGTGTGAAGTACTCAAAAAACTGCTGAACGCCAAGCTTTACACAAAACTCTCAAAATGTGAATTCCATCAAACACGTGTAGACTATCTAGGTTACAGAATTTCCAGTGAAGGGATGGAGATGGATCCAGCCAAGGTTAAAGCCATTATAGAATGGCAACCCCCATGCACCTGCAAACAACTTCAAAGTGTTTTAGGATTTGCAAATTTCTACCAGCAATTCATCCTCTCTTTTGCTGAGATAGCTTTGCCAATTACTGAGCTATTAAAAACTGAAAAAAACCGGGGGGAAACCATGACCTTGTCAACCCCTGCCATGGTCTATAGAATGACAAGCTGCTTTTGAGAACTTAAAAAGACTGTTTGCAGCCGAACCTGTTCTCAAATACCCCAATTGCACCCCAGGACCAATTCATCATCCAAGCCGATGCTAGTGATATAGCTGTGGGAATAATCCTTTTGCAAAGAAACCAAAGGGGAGACTTACAACCTTCAAGAAATTAATGGACACTGAGCAAAGGTGGCTGTTTGGGAGAAGGAAGCTTTTGTAGTAAGGTGGGCCCTGTTAACTTGGTATCATTTTCTCGAGGGGGGCAAGATGCCTTTTGAAGTATGGACTGATCATAAAAAATTAGAGGCATTGAAAACCCCTTGTAAATTATCTCTCAAACAAATTTGTTGGCCACAGTATTTTAACCATTTCAATTTTACCTTAAAGTATTTCCCAGGAGGAAAAAAATTCTTGACACCTTGTATAGAATGCCCCAGTATAAAAGTCACCATGAGGAGATTGTGAACTCCATCATTCCAAAACTACAGTCAATCTCTCAGATTACCCCTGGAAGCCAAATGCAGGCAAAACCATCTGAACCAGATAGCCCGTTGATGAAAAAACTTAAGGAGGAATTAAAAACCGATTCCTGGTTCCAGGAAAATAAAACTATATTGACTTATCGAGATGGGTTAGCCTGGAAGGGATAAAAACTATACTTGTCAGGAATGCTTAGAGTTCAAGCACTTCAGCGCAGCCACAATATCAAACAGGCTGGCCACTTTGGGTTCCTAAAGACTTTACATCTGGTCAGAAGGCAATTTTGGTGGCCGGGTATGAAAAAAGATGTTGAAAGATATGTGAAGAGCTGTGCAATTTGTGCAGCCATGAAAAAATGCCCCGGTAAGCCTCCTGGATTATTGCAGCAAGTAGCAGATCCCTCCCAACCCTGGGAGAGATTGCCATGGATTTTATTGTGGAATTACCAGAAATTAAGGAAAATATGGTAATATGGACTGTCATTGACCTTTTTTCAAAGCAGGCTCACTTTATAGCCTGTTCCGGTATCCCCTCTGCAAAGAAGTTAGCCAAACTTTTCCTTAAGCATATATATCATCTTCACAGAGCATCAAAACAGATTATTTCAAACAGGGGAGTTCAATTTACTGCAAAATTTTGGAGGGACTTCCTTAAGTTGATCAGATCCACACAAGGACTATAGTCAGCTTTTCATCCGAATACGAATGGAGCGGCTGAGAAAGTGAACTCAGTGTGGAATAATACATTAGATGCTATGTTGATTATCAACAGATGACCTGGGTTGACCTCCTCCCTTTTGCTGAAGTGGCTTATAATAACACCGTGCATAGCAACACTGGTCATATCCTTCTAAAATAGCTACTGGTCAAGAATTCATTCCTATGCCTGAGTACCCGCAGGATCTTCCCACTTCTCAAACCTTAGCTCAGTGGGTGACCACCTGGAAAACTGTTTGGGACAATGCAAAAAAAAGCTTTAGTAAAAGCTTCAAAAATTTACAAAGAGCAGGCAGACAAGAAATGGTTTACTCAGAAGCCATTTCATGTGGGGGAGAAAGTCTATCTCTCTACAAAGTATTTAAGACTCAAATTGCCTAGTCAAAAATCAGGACCAAAATTCCTCGGTCCCTTCCCCATAGTTCGAATTATAAACCCTGTTACAGTAGAATTAAAACTCCCTTGTCTCTTGGGAAAAGTCCACCCTGTTTTCCACTGCAGTTTACTAAAACCTGTCAGGGAGTCCTCCTTAAGACCTGTTCCCAAAAAAAGCACCTGGTCCCTTTTTAGTGGGGACTGATTCTAGGTTGTACAAAGGAAAATTACAGTATTTAGTACAGTGGAAGGGATACCCACTATCAGAAGCTACTTGGGTAAAAAGTACTGACATCAAGGCAGACAGGCTAATATGTAGATTTTTTGATAAACATCCTCATAAGCCCCAGGAAGATTCCTAACTCTAACTTTTCTTCATCTGCAGGATTTGTTCTCTCTCTAGGGGATCCATCTGTCAACACTGCCCTGATCTTGCCTGAAGCCATTTTTTCTTCGTTTTTGGTTGCCACAGGACTGGGAGTGGGCATGAGTGGTTTTAAGGTTAAACTAAACAATAATTTGTCCTATGGGAACCAAGGTCATAGCTGCCTGACTTTTGGCAGGATGAGCCTTCCGTTAGAAAGCCTGCCAAAGTATTCAATTGGGGAACATGGATAATTACATAGTGCTGGGGTGGAAAGTTCAACTTTGTAACATTGTAATGCTTGGGAGGGAACTCCAGACTTGGTTTCACTTTTGACTGAGCTGATACTTTGTAGCCAATTAACATGTTCTTTAAGGAAACCTCTTGCCTTAGAGTACTGCTTTTACTGGTCTCATCTATCGGAACCATGACATACTGTTTTTGAGCCAGGTTTCACCTAATCTGTACTTGTATCTTTGGTTTTTTCTGCCTAAGTGTAAAACCTTGCTTTTCTCCACATTAACTTTCATTTTGTTGGATAAGGCCCATTGTTTAAGTCTATCAAGATCTTTTTGGATCCTGAGCTTTTCTTCGGGTATTTGGTTACTCCTACCAGCTTAGTGTCATCTGCAAATTTGGTGAGTTCTCCTTCTATTCTAAATCATTTATGAAGATATTAAAGAGTACTGAGACTAAAATGGAACCTTATGGTACTCCACTGCTTACTTCCCTGCATGTAGATTTAGTACCATTAAGAACTACTTGTTGAGTACAGTTTGTCAGCCAGTTACAAATCCACCTGGTGGTGATGCTGTCTATCCTACATTTTTCTAGCTTAGCAATAAATAGGTTGCCTTACTAAAATATAAATATATTATTAAATCCAGGTACATTATTTTCAGTCTCTGATTTACCACCAGCTTATCAAGTACTTAAGAGTTGAGGACTTGACAGTACAAGCAAACAACAGCCAATGATTTAATAGTGAGCCATCAACATCCCAATCAATATATAAAAAATAACATACAACAAGCATTATACAAATACCACACACAGAACACCCCAAAGCATACACTCTACTAGAGAGAAGTTCCCTGAGGATGGGCTCCAGCATGAATCCCAAAGCTCAGAAGTCAAAAACTCTGGTTCCGGTCACTGACCAAGATTGGATCCTGCAACATTATACTGGGACACATATATTTGCCTTCATCCATGAGCTATTTTTCTTGTTTAGCAGCAAATGTTGTTTAGCATTACATGTGAAGCAGCAGGGCACTTAGTCCTTCTGGTCTACAATTAGTGGGCACAGGTTTGAGATAGAAGTTTGGCCTGCAGGTTGCAGTCCTGAAGTTCTCAAAATGTTCAAGCAGTTGTATATGCACAGGTAAGAAGATTTATGGTAGATAATAAGACGTTGAACACACAAGAACAATAATGTGAAGCAAGTTGGGACAAGACAGATACTCGCTTTCATGCCTATAGGAGGACTAGAACTCAGAATCTCTCCATTTTTAGCCTGTTACTTTAACATTTTACCAAATGAACATGTAATGGCTAAAATGTATATAATTTTCTTGAAATTTGAAATGGAGGAATAGATTGAAAGAATATATGATAAAATGGGCTAGGAACTTTGCACATAATTGATGCAACAGTGGGAAGGATTGAAATTCACATTAGGTTATCATTTAATAGAAATTTTTATACTTTTATTATATGATTTAATGTTAGCATATGACTCCAGAAAATATGTCTAAAGGTCCTTCAAATCTATGTTGGAAATGTGGACAAAACAAAGAGTTATTTTATCATGCCTAGTGGACTTGGAAAAACCCAGAAAATTTTGGTTTAAAAAACACAAAGATACAAAGAATTTTAAACATCAATATTCAATTGAAACCAGAACTGGATAGAAAATTAGAAAAGAGTTGTGGAACATTGTTTTTTATGTGATAACTGCTGCAAATTTTTACGTGCACAAAAACAAAAAGACGCTGAAATACCCATAATGCAGCTCAAAGCAGAGTACATATTGCTTCAACCTCCTATTTCTTCCATCACAATAACCGTGTGAATTGGGTTGTCTTAGACTAGAGGGAGTAAGCAAACCCAGCTAAGCCAGTCACCCAAGGAGTGTTTTTGACTAGAGTAGAGTAAAAGTTAGTCTCCCTGCTCCTAGTCCAAGACCTTAATCCATCCACCCCTCTGGTTCTCTTTATGCA
>JANHFS010004036.1:45239-56137 GCA_032467975.1 Trimeresurus albolabris | reverse complement strand
TTTTCTAACTTGTCAAGTAGTAGGCTGTGATGTACTTTATCAAATGCCTTACTGAAGTCCAAGTAAATTATGTCCATGGCATTCCTCTCATCCACTAATTTTGTCATGTGGTCAAAGAATGCAATAAGATTTGTCTGACATGATCTATTTTCAGGTGGAACCTATATTCAGGTGGAACCTATAGCTGTAATTTAGTTGGAGTTCAACAAATTTAAGTTCCACTAGAGCCATAAGTTTAGGCTAAAGGTAAAGGTTTCTCATGTCCAGTCATGTCTAACTCAGTTTCTTAGCCTAGGGAGCCAACGTTGTTCGTAGACACTTCCATGGTCATGTGGCCAGCATGACTATACACCAAGACGCATGGAACGCTGTTACCTTCCCAACCAAGTGGTACATATTTATCCACTTACTTTCATACTGCTAGGTAGGCAGGAGCTGGGGCAAGGATGGGAGATCACCCCATCTTATGGCCTCAGGTCTCGAACCTGGGCTGTCAGCTTTCCAGCTGACAAGCTCAGTGGCTTTAACCAATGAGCCATCATGCTCCCCAAGCATAGGTTACAATCTAGTAAAAAAATCCAGTCTGTTCCAGGAGAATAGACCAGGGTAAGTTTGGTCCATTAAATCAAATGTGTCTAGACTAATTTTATTTTTAAAAAACTATCCTTCTTAATAAATTGTGGGAATATGTTTTGTCATGCACCTTATGACATATTTATTAGCCAGCTAGTTAAATATTGGAAGGCATGATATTTTTTGGGGTAGTCTGGAGTGAGTTAGCAGCTTTCATCTAAATACTGTAGGTAGAATAATACTTCATGATTATTTAACAAATTATTTTTTATATCAGAGTCTGCTGGAGATGAGACATGTTAGTTCTTAGAGCCTGTTGTATGACAGCCTACAGGGGTAATTTCCCCCTCTTGGTACTATATTGAACAAGTAAGTTGATACATTATAAAGGGAGTCTTTGACTTATGACCACAATTGAGCCCAAATCTTCTGTTGCTAAGCAAGACAGATGTTAATTGAGGTTTGCCCCATTTTGCAACCTTCCTTACTACACTTGTTAAGTGAATCATTGCTGTTGTTAAATTAGTAACCCACAGTTGTTAAGTGACTCTGGCTTCCCCATTGATTCTGCTTGTCAGAAGGTTGCAAAATGTGATCACATGATCCTGGGATACTGCAACCATAATAAATATGGGCAGATGCCAAGTGTCTGAATTTTGATCATGTGACCATGGAGATGCTGCAATGGTTTAAAGCGTGAAAAATTGTCGTAAGTTACTTTTTTCATTGTAGATATAACTTTAAACATCACTAAATGAATTGTTTGTAGTTTTGGGTTTCTATCCTGCTCTATGGAGTAAAGAGTTGGTCTCTGACAGAAGGCCACCTGAAGAGACTAGAAGCATTTGAAATGTGGATTTACAGGCGGCTGTTACATATAAGCTGGGTTGACAAGATCAGAAATGAGGAGGTGATTAGCCTGGGAAAGCCAAGGGAAATCATCAAAACAATTTAAAAATGAAAATTAGAATATTTCGGACATGTGATGCGACATCCAGAAAAATACGGCATACTCCATTTAATCCTCCAGGAAAGATTGAAGGCAAACGAGGTCCAGGCAGAAGAAGAAAATCATGGCTTCAAAATCAAAGGGACTGGTTTGGACAAAACTCAGCAGCACTTTTTTGTGCGGCTGCTGATAAAAACAGGATCACCAACATGATCACCAACCTCCGATAACGGATATGGCATAAGAAGAAGAAGAAATGAATTGTTGCAAATCAAGGACTACCTGCAATCTCTTTTAAGTTATTGACCCGTGTGACTAAGGGATAAGAGATATAAATGGCAAAGCTTACGTTTGTTTGTTTTATAAAAAAATCTGAAGTCTGTTTTGAAGATCTATTAATTAGGTAGAAAAGGAATTATTGGGGAGAGATGAGGATTACATTCTCTCTGCTTTGGAGTGCCGGTTTCTCTAGTGAGCATCCTCTGCTTTTGGCAGAAGGCAATAGCTTTGATCAAATGAAAGTGAGGCTGAATCAAAGAGTGATTTAGGGTTTTTAAAAAAATTCTAAAAGGAAAATCCCCATATTTTTGTCGGAGTTTTTGCCATCCTAAAAACTTTTTGTACCTTATGTGGCTTATGGGGAAAAAGAGATAGTTTAAAACCTTATATAACTAGGCAAAAAGTAATACGTATCCAAATCTATATGTTTGGGATGATAGTTTAGGATCTCACATAGCAGATTTATTACAGCTTTATGATGTGTAAGATTCCTAGCACACAACCTATTTAAAGGGATAGACAGCAGAGCTTAGTTCTTTTGAAGCATTCTAGCTATACACTTAATTGATTTTTAATAGAAGACCTTGCATTGTTAGATGTTGTGGGATGGCAACTTTTAACACCAGGAGTTGTTTCAGCTTGAATAATCAAGTTTATCAAGTTTAGACTGGATGTCTTATGGAATCTGTAAGTAGATAATTCTCTCCTAAAGTTTTTAGAATGGTCTCAGAGGAATGATTCTTCTTGGTCCTTCCTTTCTAATTCCATTCATTATTTTATGGCTGATGGAAACTAGGAGTACAACAAATGTTGAATGACATGGAGATGGGTTCCACTTTAAGCAGTGGAACAGGTTGCCTCCTGGAGTTGTGTGTGCTCCATCATTGGAAGTTTTCAGGAAAAGATTGGTGAACCATTTGAGATGGTATGAGGATTCCTGCTTTAATCAGGTAGTTGGACTAGAATAGGGATGGGCAACTATGTCCCTTTTATGATTTGTAGACTTTAACTACCAGAATTCCTGAGCCAGCCATGCCGGAATAGAAGATTCAGCCCTCTGATACCATGAACCTCCTTTGGAGAAGAAATAGAGCCTTCTTTCTCTAGGTATCAAGCTTATTACTAAATAAAGGAATTGTCTGAACAGTGTAGTATGATA
This sequence comes from Trimeresurus albolabris, assembly GCA_032467975.1. Classification (NCBI taxonomy): domain Eukaryota; kingdom Metazoa; phylum Chordata; class Lepidosauria; order Squamata; family Viperidae; genus Trimeresurus; species Trimeresurus albolabris. The sequence continues at coordinate 53,177 of JANHFS010004036.1, read as the reverse complement.
GGAAAGGGACAATTTTTTTTATTGTTTCCCTACCTTATTTTGTTCCCACATTTTTCCTCACAATTTAATACTGTCTAGGCCAGACAGGTCAAACACAAGGCCAGCTGGCTGAATCTGGCCCGCAATTGGCTGGTATTTAGCCTGAGAGATACCCCGGAGATGGCGAGGCACTAGCCCCCACCGCCCTTGCCCTGCCCAACCCAGTGGTCCCCAAGGTGTGCGCACAGGAGGCAGTGAGCATGCAGGGGCCGACGGTGTCTGGCAGCAGGGGCTGCATAGCCCACTGTGAATATCGGGCCGGCCCTCCAGGAGCAGCTCTGCGGTGACACCGGCAGCACGTGGAGTTGGGGCATGTGATACAAACTGCGAGACACACTACTCTATCCCATCTTTGTGGTTGGAGAGTAGGTCGCCTGGACATCTCATCCCTCTTGCAGGTCTTGCCCTTGGCCAGCAGGTGGAGCACATTCCCCTCGCGCACCTCAGTACCCGCCATAGCCGTGGCCACCAGCCACTTATACAGGTCCATTGGGCCACCACCCAGAGCTGCAGGCCCGCCCAGCATGAAGGAGGCGAAGTGCCGGCTAGGAAGCCCCGAGTAGAGGTGGTAGAGCATGCCCAGGGCCAGCAGGAAAAGGCCACCAGGAGTGGGGAAAGCCATGGCCACCCAGGCCCAACAGATGGGAGGCATGCAAACCTGGCTGGGCAGTCCCGTGGCGCCGATGGGGATCCAGCTTTCCCTGCTCAGGGTGGTCTTTTGCTTGCTGGCCCTGGTCGTGCTCTACCACCTCTACTCAAACTTCCTAACTGGCCGCTCTTCCTACTTTGTGCTGGGCAGGCCTGCAGCTCCAGACAGCGGCGGCCTGAAGCGTGGCCAAGGTGCAAGGAGAACATGCTCCATGTGCGGGCCAAGGGCAAGATCTGCAAGGGGGCTGAGGAGATGACCAGCAGCAATCTGCCCATCAACCGCAAGCAAAAACAGATGGGACGGAGTAGGCATGTCCGGCAGCCTACATCACGTGCCCCCCCTCCCCTACTCTGCCTGCTGCTGGAGGGCTGGCCCGGTATTCACAGCGGGATGCGGAGCACAAGAGTGCACCAGTCAAGGGGCTGGCAGGCTGTGGCTGCTGACAGGACACTGTTGGCCCTATGTGCTTGCTGGCCACATAATGGTTTAATATCTTCATAAAAGATGTAAATGAGGGGGGAACTTATCAAATTTGCAGATGATACTAAATTGGCAGGAATAGCTAATACATGTCAAACTGCCTGCCCATGGGCTGGATGCATCATACCAAAACCGCTCCCACTCCATTGCCAGCAATGGGGAAAAAGTCGTGGTATGTCATGCGAGATCACATAACGTTGCAAGTTTGACATGCCTGCCCTAGAAGATAGGCTCAAGATCTAGAATGGATCTCGACGGACTTGAACACTAGGCCCTATCTAACAAAATGAAATGGTTCTGAGATGACATCTGCCAGCTCCTTCAGAACTAATAAGATAGTCCAAATTTAGTGGCTGCTTGTAGCAACTGTTCATAGTTAGATTGTGATGAAAAATCTTCGTAGGTCAGTAAAACAAAGAAAGTAAGCAAGATCATAAACAGAGTTAGCTTCACTTAGTGACCACTTCCCCTAATGTGGTTGTCCCAATTGTGGTTGCTATACAAGGACTAGCTGAAGTTCAATTTCTTGGCAATTGTTTTTTTCCCACCTTGTTATTAGTAATATAAAAATAACTGGACAAACCTTTGCCAATATATAAAGATGTATGCCATCAATCCTCACATAAAGAATTGTGATTTCATAGTTTTTTAATAATTTGTTCTAATACTCATTATTACTCTAAAACAGTAGTTTTCATTCTTTAAAATCTCACAGCACACTAAAATTATCAAGACACACCATCATTTTTTTTCAGGATGACTTATTTTAAAGAAGTAGTATTAAGATTGTGTTTAACATTCAGTAACTAAAATTTTAATCATATTATTTAAAAAAAACAACGGTGGGAAATCTGTGGTTGTTCTTGCGTGATGTTGCTTATTTGAGGGTGGATTGGTTGACAAGCACACCCTCAAGTTCTCTTCCAGTATTTGAAGCTGTGAATTGTTGTTGCTGCTGCTCATTGTGTTCATAGCAGAATAACCAGCCTCAAGCAGATAAGATGTTGAGAAAGGAAGAAGTACTTTAATTGCCACCCTTGTGATAATGGGGTATTCCTCTTAGAGAGACCACCAGAATGAAGTCATATCTGTTAATGAGTGTTTCAGTTTCAGTCCTCTTATCATTTCTGATATCTATCAGCTTGTCATCTTCTGCAGCACTTAATTCTGCTAAACTCTCAGGCACAATTGGATCTCTCATCCAGTCCAAAGAAGTTACATCAAGTGATGGGAAATGCTTTTCAATTCATCAGTGAGAATATTTGTAGAATTAAATCAATGCAAGTTTTGTAACCTTTTCTCATTTTAAACATGTTTTGTAACCTTTTCTCATTGTAAACATTTCTCATTTTTTATTCTGGTTCCCCACAATGTTATTTTTTTTTTCTTTAAAGGAGATAACTTTCCAATAAAAGCGAGTTTTTCCTGCATACGTATGTTAAGAATGTTGCAAAACCTGCATTGATTTAATTCTACAAATATTCCATGTCACTTCTTAAGATGAAATGAATCCAAAGGATAAATAGTCTTCATTATACTGGCATAATGGGTTTAAAACTAATACTACTATGTGTACTACTATCTGAACTAGTGCCAGCCACTGATGATTCATTGTCATCAGTGATTGTATACTGTTTAATCAAAAATCCATCCAGGTCTAATGAACCCAGGGAGGGGAACATAATTAGAAACTAAATTCAGAATTAACAGCATAACTCTTGATTAAACCAAATTAATTCAAGTTGCCAGTTGGGCTTGCTACCAGGCAATTGTGTGCAGGGGAAAGTGGGTGGGGATAGTCCCCTCCCATCTTCCCTTGCACTAGACAACCTAGATTCAGCTACTGAAAAAAAATATAAGGACCTGACATTTGAAGTCCTAGAATGACATTTGAAGCTGACCTGACATTTGAAGCCTGCTAAACAAAGGCTGACAGCACTGGTTACCAGGCTAAGGAAATATATTAAGGAGATATACTAGAGAAGCAAGGTCTGATAAGTGCAAATGTCCTGTCCTGCATGAAAGCCAGCACATCCAGGAGTATTTCAGTAAGATGGTACCCAGAGATAAGTTGCTAAGGGAGAGAGAAAGAGAGAGGATGTCTAAGGTGGCAGCAGAGATGAGAGAAAGATCAAGCAGAGTAAATACCATGGCAAGATAAGAAACTGCATGGGTTGTAGCATCAACAGATACCTGAGGTGGCAAATATTGGGAAATCCTGCCAGTGCTGGAAAGGATTGGATTAAAAGACAGCACTGAGGCACTGATCATAGCAGTACAAGAATAGGCACTAAGCACCAGATACTTAGAAGTGGGTGCAGATTGTGTCTAGGAATAGCATACACTGGATGGCACCAACCTAAGGAACTGGCATTGCCTACAGGAACATCTCCACAGTGCTTGGGCTATACCCTCCCAAATCTAGATAGAAGATTCCTAACAGGGCTACGATTCCATGGGAGTTTCAGATCCAGACAGATAGGCAGCTACTGGTCAATCAACTAGACCAGCGGCTCCCAACCTTTTCTATACCCCGCGCACCTAGAACGCTTCTGATATATTCTCGCACCCCTTACAAAAGTTTGAAATAACGACAACAAATTATGCATATACGCTATAATTTTTAAAACCCAAGTTTTCACACCCCCTGGAATATCGTTTCGCACCCCCTGTTGGGAACCCCTGAACTAGATTTTGGGGTGGTAGTCGAGGACCAGAAGACCGCAGTAGTGATAGAATTACTGATGTCAAGTGAGAGCAACATCAGGAAGGAGGATTGTGAGAAGCTGGAAAAGTACCAAGGCGTGCAGGAAGAACTAATGAGGATGTTGAAAGTAAAGGCCAAACTAGTTCCAGTACTGGTAGACATATTCAGGCCTGTGTCTCCTAAGCTGGGGGAGTGGCTCCAACAGATCCCAGGAATAACATCAAAACTATCCAGAAGAGTGCAACGCTACAAACAGCTAAGATATTGCACAGAACTCTCAAACTCCCAGGCCTCTGGTAGAGGATCTAAGATTGAAGAAAATACATACCACCTATAGGAGTGAGAAGAAATATATATATAATTTTATGCTTTTGTATTTGCAGGTATATTTGTCTTTATGCACTTTTATATTATTTTTTAATGTTCATGTGTAGAATTTTAATAAAGTTGATATATATTTATATATATATATATATATACACACACAATTTGTTTCTTGGAATCAGGATGAACAGTATGTTAGAGAAGCAAAGTAGGGTTTAATTCTAGAAAGACATTGGCAAACGGATAAGAATATTTCTGTGACTACAAAGATCAGAAGTGTAGTTAAGAATGGAAAAGAAAAGCAGAATGTATCTACAGTAAGGAAGAGGCTTTTAGGTTTTTGTGTATGTTATCTGATCTTTGGGTTTTGTAACTAATTTTTCTTGTATTCCTTTTTATTTATGGTTATTTCTGAACAACTCTTAATGTAACATCCCACATCCATTTAAATTAAAACTGATAAAAAATGCAGATAATCCTGGCCGAACAATTGGTTTTACACCCAATCCCTGAAGTTACACTGTTGCAACACCTCTGCACCTCTGCACCTAATCAAAATTCAGGTACTTGGTAGTCCAGCCACAGTTACAATTACAGGATATACTTCAACTATGCCCCCCCCATCTATCTCCAGCCCTTCTTTGCTTTTTTGACTGCCATGCCACTGCCTCACCACCCCTAAATTCTGCCCCTCTGTGCTCTACCCTCACACTAGCACTCTGTCCCACACCTCTGCTCCCTACGTCTCCACTGCCTTGCATTCCCAGTTGACCTTCTTTCTCCCCTTGCTGATGAAGCATGTCCAGCTTGGCATGTGAGGGTCAGGGTAGGCATGCACTGGCAGAAGGAGGAAGATGGCAAAGGTCAGGGGGTCAGACAGCAAAGCCCACAAAATGCAGTGTAGTTAAATGGCAGGTATGGGGCAGAGAGTTGGAGGCGTTAAACCAGAGGCGAATGTAACAGGGCAAAGGAAGTGTAAGGTCCTTGACTAAGGATGGTGTAGTCCTGGTCTAATGACAGCAACCAGAACTGCCAAAACTGCCCTAAACAGTGAGGTCGTGTTAGGTTTGCCTATCAACTGTATTGCTTAATGATGGAAAGTCCAGTCCAAATTAGGGTTGTTAGGATCATTAAGCAAACTACTTTACTAAACGATAAAATAGATGTCATATTTTGCCCTGTGTGGACGAACTATCTATCTAAAATAAGAGATACTCTTAACTGGGCAAAAAACTCATTTCCTTGATATTTTCAGCTAGCACTTGGTGGAGAAAATGGGCAGAAGTGCCAGGTGTGCAAGAACAGAAATGGCAATGTGAGCCTGGTGGAAAAAAATTCAAATGTATACATGGAAATGTTGGGGGGGGGGCAACCAGTACATTCTCAAAGTATAAGTGACAAGATTGACTCTGAACATAACATATTCTGTTAAGCTTAAAGCAATCATTTTGAACCTTAAACCTTTCTTCAAAAATGAAGAATGAATCTGACTAGTTAGTTAATCAGATATATTCCAGGTTCATGTTTTTAAAAGGAGTAAATTAAAAGAAAGCAGTTTAGGATTCACGGATTCATGAAGATTTTGTCCTGGTTGTGGTTTTTGCTTAAACAGGCTAACAAAGGCTGTTAGCCTGGGGCATGGCATTCTGTATCCTGCTTACTGACCTTTGGCAACAATTAAATAAAACAGTTTTTATGGCAATTCAGTTTAAGAGGATGTGTCATTGAATCATTGTCCCTTATTACCTTCTTAATATAGACCGTCAAAAGTTACTTGTTGTGTAGGGTTCTCCTGTGTTTGTAATATTTCATTAAGTGAGAGTCAGTTTGGTGTAGTGATTTAAGGCACAAGCTCTAAAAAGTGGAAAACTCCTGCCTTAGGTACAAATCAAGCTGGGTGGCTTTGGGCCAGTCACTCTAGAAAGAAGGTAGTGGCAAACCACTGAACAGCTTGCCAAGAAAACTGCAGATACAAGTCTAGGCAGGTGCTAAGTGTCAAGACAGAAATGAAGCCTAAATCATTAAGCACTTCTGTGAGAAAGACACTCAAAGTACTGTTCCTCAGAATAATGAATTTGAGGAGCAAAAAGTTAAGAAGAAAGATAAGTACCTTCTTTAAAAGATACCATCTTGTCCTGTTCTAGATGGCAATATTCTGCTTTTTTCCCCTTCATTCTTGTTTTTTATGCTTATACTGCCCTAGATCTTAAACAGTCACTTCCTGTGCTGTTGCAGAAAACTGGCAGTGTTTGTGTCGGCGGTAGTTTGGGCAGGGTTGCCTGTGTTGTGATGACTGTGATGAATGCTGAGGGAGCAGAGGGAAGAAGCTTGGCAGGCTGCTGTCAGAGCCTGCTGTGCACATGCACGATCGGCTGTATTAAAGCAGCTGTGAATTCATGGAGAGAAGCCAGACAGCTTGGAAACAGCTATTCACCACTTAACCCGTAGCCATGGGAGTTCATTTACAGAAATGATAAATAAGACAAGATGCTACTATCCCTGAACCCACCCCCTCCTTCCTGCTTTAAACTTTCTTCCTAGCCACTCTTGGTCCTTGAGAGCCTCTTAAGAATACATGGTCACACTGTTGAAGAAACTTTAGGTACCATATTCTAATTTGTAAATGGCAATTCTTTAGCATGAATGACTGAAGTTTGTTTTTTTTTAAACAAAACTCCAGAACCTGCAAGATACACATGATATCATGAATACACAGTGCTGTAGCTCTTATAACTCTTACCTTTTAACTTGAATTTTCAAGGCTTGAAACAGAGCCGTTCCAGAAAATATTCTAACATCACGTGCAGAAATAATTTCAGAAAAAAAATCATTTGGGAACAAAAATGTTAAGAACCTATAAGCACGCATATAAGATGATCTACATCAGAATTATGTAGAACTTTTAGAAGGGCTAAATAGAATCTTAATTCTTTTTATGCACTTGAAACAGAATATTCATTGAATTACCTGTATATAAAGCCAAAATATTTGTAAAGTCTTGGTACTTAATTAGCTTCTCAGTTAAAAAGGTTGCAACAATGTAATGTTACCTCTTCTATTAAGAATGTCCTGTATAAAATGTGATAATTGTAAATCAGAATAATACTTTAGCTTTAACTGACAAAGAAATTAATCAGTTTCTGTATAATATAATTCTAAGATTACACGTTATCAAGTTGCCTTTTTAACTTGATAATGCATGTTTTATCTCTCCTCAAATTACAGATACCAGTAATAGAATTTAGAAAAAGTTCCTAACAAATGATTTCTCTGTTGAGTGGTCTAAGTCATATTGACTTCTTTGTAAACATAATATCAGAAACATATAATGATATATCTTACATAGTTTTCCCAGGGTCCTTCAATTAAGATTATAGTCATGTAAATTTGAAGGCTGCTGACTGTGCCATCTATTATCTGATTTTCTTGTTAAATGTTGATGTAGCAATATTAACAGTAAGCCTAGTATGTAGATAATAGAGCAGTGGTTCTCAACCTTTTTAATGCTGCGACCCCCAACCGGTCGTAAGTCGAGGACTAAACTAGTCGTAAGTCGAGGACTAAACCGGTTGTAAGTCGAGGACTACCAAACCAGTCGTAAGTCGAGGACTTTCCCTGCCCGGGAGCACCGCGCATGCGTGATTCCGTCCCCTGTGCCAGCTGAGGCGTAGCTGGCAAGCAGCAGAGACGGAGCAGGCCGACCACCAGCTGGCCCAGCCCAAGGGAGGTAAGGCACCCG
>JANHFS010004035.1:66620-77091 GCA_032467975.1 Trimeresurus albolabris | reverse complement strand
GAAAGCAAGCTGTTCCACTGGTTAATTGTTCTCGCTGTTAGGAGGTTTTTCCTTAACTCCAGGTGGCTTCTCTCCTTGATTAGTTTCCAGTCATTGTTTCTTGTCTTGCCTTCTTGTGCTTTGAAAAATAAGTTGATCCCCTCTCCTCTTCTTTGTGGCAACTCCTCAAATACTGGAATATTGCTTGTCCTTTTCTCTAGACTATATATATTACTGTATGCAGAGATAGTTAGGCTATATGGAAATAAAAGATTGGGATCATGAAATTCATTATTTTTGGATTTCTTCTGACCTTCATCAGTTGTGGGTCAGAAACTACATCCTGCATATATGTCATATAATTGTCATATAATTATTTTTAAACGTAAGACCTGTGAAAAATGACCTGAAAAAAGAGGCTTGGCCAAAGTCAATGCAGTGAGCTACCTACCAAGGTAGGTAACAATTTAGGACTCCTCAGCCCTGGACCAACATCATCTTTATTAAAGAAACTCTAATTTTTTAAACAATCCATGCTTTTTCAAAGTATTTGCACATAATTTTGAATATATATTGTCTTTTTCAAAAAGTTAAAGAAAAGCTAATGAGCATTCTGCTACCTGAGTTGAGGCAAATATTGCTAGGTACAAAATACTGATGCCATACTTCTAATTAATTCTTTGCATTCTTAAGTTGCATAATAGCAAAACATTAAAAAAAATCTATAAATGCATATGCATGATACCATTTTGGCCAAAACTTTTGAAGAAAAATCAGAATCAGAAAAATGCAGAGGAAATTGATTTGTTGGATATGAGACAACAGAATACAGAGAATTACAGCTTTTAAAAAATATCTCAGAAGGAAGATCTCTTAGATTGGAGATTTTAAAAAAGAGAAGCATAACGTCAATTCACATTGCTTTTAAACCAAGATCCTTCCTCATAATTCTAACTCCTAGTTCTTCAAACATCACAAGGAATGTGATCAGTTAATAATTGGAAAATACATTTCTGCTTAATTTTTTTTTAAAGTATTTTTTTAAGACTGGCATTATTTCTATTTCTTTTCTTGACAGTGAAAACCATTTTGGCTGTTGCCAGTATGTACTTCCTCATTTCTGTTAAAACGAGGAGCTAAGGAGTTCTTTTTTGCAGAATTGGTAAATAACAGAAGAAATTTACTCAGGAACAGCTGCCATTCTTGCCAGATCAATATATAGAAATGAACAAAATAGTTACCCAGCACATTGTAGGCTTTTGATACTTTTCACATCAAATGTTGAAGGTAAAAATCTGCATCTGCACTATTCACTCTATAAAAACATTTTTGGATAGTTAAAGCAAAACTAGAATGGATTATTTGGCCTTCTCTTATATTTTTTTAAAATGTAAGATCAAATTCTATTTGATCCCCGGCTCCTTTGTACTAGTGAACATTTCTATGATTTTATTAGCAAATTCAGAAAAATGTCAGTTTTCAAAATTGCCTGCCAAAGAAGAAAGTAAAAAAAAATATTTTTTTTGAGGATCTGCAGATCCCTTGGTATTGAATTGTGACCTTTCCAGATGATTAGATATTATTTGACAGGGCTGTGCAGGGAATTTGTACCTAAATTAGCAGCCATTGATTGGGTGAGAGTAATGCATTAATATTGTGAACAAAATAGTAGAGCAGTTTCTAATTATTTTTAAGTTTTTGTTGTATATCTCAGGACTGAAAGAATTTGAGGACAAATCATACAGTAACATTAGAGAAATTGATGAGATGTTAGCCTTGTTCAAGACAAAATGAAGAAATATTTTATAATATATAAATTTTAATCCATCTGATGCTGATGCAGACTGTAATAATAATATTGACAAAGAAATTAATCTATAGAAATATAATAGCAATTTATCATATATCAATATATTTAATTCAATAATAGTTTACTGATTAATTTTGAGGCAGAGAACAGGAAGGGAAAAAGTATAACAATTTGTTTTGCAGGTATGATATATGAGAGTGAACCTACTGAAAGACATATACTGTAACCATACGATGATTGTGTCATACGTCTGATTAACGAAACACTAAAGAGGACTTTCAGGCATGATTTTTTCCTAAAAGCATAATTTAATGTTACAGAGACATCAGTACAGTATGGTTGAAATGCTTAGGTCTGGCTTCTCTTCCGTTAGGCATATACACAACCTAAGCATTTCTCCCTCCTTCTTGGGGTTATGGTCCACATCTTCCAATCACTTGGAAGATGAGATCTACTTCCGGTTTTCTTTTTCCTGGGCTATCCTTAATCTCCTCCCTTTTCCCTGTTGACTGGTTTAACTATAAAAATGCCTGGCAGTTCTGCATATTGTCAAAGCAAGAATATACAGTATTTGCAGCGTTGACAGATTGGTTAAAAGGATATACTTAACTGGATAACTCAGGTCTAAATTCTAACTTCAAAAAATGTATTTAATGCCAATACTTCAAGAGTAAAAGGAAGACTAAGCAAATTCTGAATGACTATAACAGTCAGCAAGTAAAACTTTTCAAGTCCAAACAAGCAAATACAACATAGCTTATATTTCTCTAGCAAATCATTTAGATTATGGGCACAATAATATTATTTTATTATTATTCATTCCACTGTTTCTTTTTCTTGCATTTAACCCATTGTCCAATGTGATGGATCATGTAGTGAGTAGGATGCCATGAGAATGTTACAGAGCCAGTTAGATTAGATGATTTCATTTTGACTAGTATTATGTTTAGTTTCATGTTTTCATTAACTGTTCCAAAACAGTTTCACATAAACTTTTTTGAGAGGCCTGGAAGTACAGGCTTCAGTGTTGTATATATATATATATATTTAAAAAATGAAGATATGAATAATTTTTGCATTTTTTTTTCCCAAGAGAAAAGAAACATATGTCTGGATTGACTTAACTGAACTTGAAGTTCTCAAATACAAAGTCTTAGCTACTCTGCCATAAAGAAAAAAAAACTAGTAACCAATGGATACAATGGTTTTTAATAAACACATCACTAGTGATCCAATTTTAAAGGTCTCCAGAAAAGACAATGCTTTTTAAGGGGTTGTTAAATGATATAATGCAAGTGCTAGAGAGGCAGATTATCACAGAGCCCAGTTTCTTCACTCTTTCATGAATTTAACTCTTGTACTGCTTGCGGCTTCTTAGATTATGGCCCAACCTTGGTATGTGATGAAAAGATAGATTTCTCTTGTGATATTGTTCCTGTATCTCTGCCAAATATATTGTGTTAAAACAAAGAAACAAAAGAGCCAACATGGCTGCACTCTGAGTCACTACAACAATACATATCATAGAATTAATGTTTTCTAAGGCAATTTTACGTTTGATATACTTTCTGCCAGCTACTTTTTGGGTTACCGTATGTATTTGTTACCGTATGTATTTCAACCATGTCTTTGCTTTTAGAGATTCTCAGATTAAATCTATCAGCACATAAACATATTCAATTTCATCTTTGCAAAGTTGAAACTAGAGCATCTGTTAACTGAGCATTGCCTGTGGTTTTTATTAAAAGCCTTATATTTTAACACCTCAGCTCAGGTGCACTGCAACATAAAGGGCCATCTTTCTAATATTATTTTTCTGCACAAGGGCAATCAGGCAAGGCTATGTGCTTGCTCCTTTACTGATCAATCTCTATCTGGCAGATTTATCCCAGGCTCTTAGCAAAATTGATGCATATCCACTAAAACTGTCAACATGGAAAATCTGCATTTTAATGTACAGTAATCCAGTGATGTAATGTTATTCCCTCAGTCAAAGTTTGGTTTATAGCAGCTACTGACCTAGAGCTGAACTTGTCAACTATTCTTTTTTTAAAAAAAAAACCAACCCAATATATTATCTACCAATTAGGAGAAATCTAAGAACTTGATTTTTTTTTCACAACAGCAAGTCTATGGTGTTGAATAGAACTTACTCTCTAGTAAGTGTGTGGAGAATTGCAAATTATTATTTTTTTATTTGAAAATGTTTCAGAGAAAACCGTCAGAGCAATGTACTGTGCAATTTAAATTCCCAGACTTGTCCAACTCAATTACTTTGTGTGGTTTTAAATAGCTTCAGAACTATGCATAAAACATTATGGTCAATAGTAGGGCTTTCTAGAACACATGGATTAAAAATGCACTCAAATATATACATATAATAGCTTCTAATCAAGCGATATTGCCACTGAGTTGTGGACAGATAATTGCCATAACACATTAATTAATATGGTGGTTGTAGATCAAAAGATTTATTTCAATGTATGTATTATATTTGCCTAGTTTCTGATATTCCATCAGAATATCAATAAAATGGATGACAGATATAAAAAGGTATTTAGCATCAATAAGGAAACTCATTTTCTAAGAAATATAGTAGCATTGAAAACAGATGGGTTAGTTGGCTTATGTACTGGGCCTTTTTGCTATTCCAATAACAATGGATTCTGAGCTGCTAAATGCAATCAGGTAATATATGAGAATAAAAACAAAAATATTCCCCACACTGTCAGAACAAGATATCAAGTCTTGAAGGCATGTCAAAACAACTGAATCTTATTTTTTGAAAACTCAGGAATATGAGCCAATCTAATCTGCAGTGAATACAATTCCAGAAATGTGAGTTTTCCGGAAGGCACAATAATCAAGGGACCTGTAGGAAGTTAAAAAGAAACAAGAAATCAAAATGGTAGATGGGATTGCACGATTGACGCTATGTGCCTTTTTCGTGTGCATTGAAAACTTTTCTTTGATGGCAGAATGTGGATGAACACTGGTGACTTTGCCTGGATATACTTTAATGATGGCAAGTAGACTGTATAACCTGTTGACAATAAATAAACAATGGAAATAATTTTGAAAGTTGTAACTGATTTCAAAGACTTCATAATTACTCTATAGGCAAGAGTTTATAAATATTACTTTCTGCAGAACTTAATCAAATAATTGCACTCTTAGTCTATATATAGCAGTGGTGGCGAACCTATGGTACGGGTGCCAGAGGCGGCACTCAGAGCCCTCTCTGTGGGCACATGCGCTGTCGCCCAGTTCTAGGCCTTCAGCTGGGTTTTATAAAACCTTTTCGCTTTAGGCCCCCGCCGCCGTGTGCAAAAAAAAAAAAGGTTCAATCAATCAATTTCAACTTCTCACGGGGGGGGGGAGATCTTGCAAAGTTGGAATTGATCGATTGAACTTTTTAGTCCTGCCCAGTCTGCCATTACCACCACAGCCACGCCCACCCAATGGGCCACACCCAGCCAATGGGCCATACCCACCCAGCACCCGACAATGCATAAGGGGGGGGTTTGCGTTGCAGTTTGGGCATTCGGACTCTAAAAGGTTCACCATCACTGATATATAGTATATGATTTCATGTGTAGCATTGTCAACAGTCATTATCAATGACAAGAATTAATACAGATTTTACATTCATCACTTCTAATGGAAAAAATATATCTTTTCTTTATACAGATATACTTAAAATAATACATTTGGGTTTGGTATATTAAAATCTTTATAACAATTAACTTCTTGAATAAATCCAAGCACTGGTTCTCCTGATCCCATTATCAGAGAGAACACATCTAGTGGTTACACAAGACAAGGCATTTCCTGTGGTGGATCCTGAAATACACCATTTCTCTGTTATTGAAATTGTGATTCCTGGGAAGCATACATTTGTTTCCTTGGACATCTATGAGAAATTTCAGTGGCCTGTACCTCATATGATTGCATACCTCCTCTTTCTTTCTTCTTCTTTTGTTTGGCTTATGGATAATTTTAAGGCATTTTATGGTTGCTTTGGTGCTGTTATATTGTTATTTTTCTTGGAATTTGGTTTCAAGTGTAGCAAAATGTAAACTTAAGTAAATGGACAAATACATAAAGACAACATGTCAAGTTATATAATAACACCTTAGAACGAACTGCAGCTTGGCTCTCTGAAATAAGAAATATCATTACAGCTGATTTTATGTTGCAACGAAGCCAGTGAATTATTGAAGATTGTTAAGCTGCTTAATGAAAGTGCTTTGTGCTAAGTATATTTTGTTCTCTTGATACTCATAAACAGAAGCATTATACCAGTAAAAACAACCGGTAAAATCATAATAAAATCAGCAGCTAAAGAATATTCAGCAAAGTCTAAAATATTTACCAAAAAGGGTGAGAGGATGATCCCCCAAATGAGACATCACTACTGAAAAGTTTTTTCCCCTTGTGGTTACTGGCATCAAATATTAATATTGCAAAATGATGACACATGTAACATATAATACAAATGTTAGACCCAGGATTTGCGTGCTGCCATCCTTATGTGTGTGTTTTCATTTTCTCCATCCCCTCCATTATCTATTCTGCTGATATAATAGGAACTGTCAATGTAAGGGGTGCAATGCTATATTTTAAAAGGATATTTACTGTCCTCATTCCGTTCATTTGTTCTGATATGGCAAAAGTTCAAATGTATCTTAATTCTTTCTGGCATTTAATTAAAAATGCTAGAATGAAGAGTAATTAGCGTGACTGCTGCCTTATTTTTGTTTTATTGTCTTAGTATCTGCTATGTTCTTTGATATATTCTTTTTGAACAATAGGACTACCGGGATGCTAGCTAACAAACCTCTCTATCTTTGTAGAAATAACTGAATCATCAGAAGATCCATCTGCCTAGTTTATTTGGCATTTTTACCCTGTTGGTAGACTTCCATCGACCTTTCCTAATTTTTCAGTTATTATTTATTTATTTTGACAATAATACCTTTATAAACCATCTTGCAATGTTTCAGCTTACCCCTGGAATAGATAGCAGTTATATTGTTGCATATTTCTTGCATTAACAAGAAAGCATTATTTTCATTGAACTGCGTGCCTCATTTGATTTGTAAAGGATGTTACAGTGTACCAGATTACAGGTAAAACCGATATTTTTTTTCTCCTTCTCCTTCTCCTTCTCCTTCTCCTTCTCCTTCTCCTCCTCCTCCTTCTTCTTCTTCTTCCTCCTCCTCCTTCTCCTCTTCCTGCTCCTGCTCCTCTTCCTCATTTTAAGTTTAGTGTATCCTATCTTAGAAGGGTCTGCTCAAAACAGGGATAGCCAAAGGATACTCTTGAATGCATTCCCATCCTTTTGTAAGCCTAAAAAACATTTGTAAATCTTTTTATATATTATACAAACTTAGTATCAAACACTTAATTAAGTCAAGAACAACCTATTCTTTAATCCCTTCTGAAGCCCAGAATTAGAATATAATTTCTGCTTAGGCACAGTAGAGTTCTACATTACCATCTACCAATCCCTGTTCTGAGGCCTGGTAGGCTAAGCTGTACCCAGTAGAGCATAAAGTATCTAGTTATCTTTTCACCAATAATCTCAATATGAGCAATGTCCAAGGATAGCTAACTTGTTGGCATCTTCTGCACATTAATTCAACTTGTTCAGGTCTATTGAGGTTATATTGATCACAACCTCAGTAATGATATGGCTTATGTCTTAAAGAGGATGTCTTCAGCTGAGTGTTCGTTATCCAATCAATAGTTATGAAATGTAGTTCATCCTCTAAGGCTGGCAGAGGCTCCAATGAATCCTGTCTCAAGAATATGCACCAAGAAGTATAAAAGGACTAATGGCCCTTGTTTGCTCAACTTCTTGTGAGGTTTACTGCAAAATGCTGCCTCTCCCTTCCGTTTGATGATTTTTAGAATGGGACCAAGTTGGGCTACTTCAGCTAGCTGACCCATGTTTACACCTTTTTCCATATCAGATCAATGCAAAACCAGTAGTGCTAGGCATGTTTCACATCTAAAATGAATACATTTTTATAAATTAATAAATAAAAATAAAATACCAGTCACTGCTATAATACACTAGAGGGTACATTGCCTTTACTGAAGAACATTTTAAAGCATGACTAACCCCAGAAATAGCATTATACTGGAATAATCCAGTTTAATTTAATTTGTTCTCAACATCTTTTTGTTTTCTCTATTTTATTTTCCAAATAGTCAGGCAAGCAGAGCTTCTTAAATGCTTTATCGTTTGACCATTGAGGTCAGGCTGTGAGTTTCTGCCACCATGACAACCAGATGCAACTATACTTACCATGATCAGTGCTGGCCATTAATCAGAGGAAAGGGTCACTTTTGCACAGTAGGCAGGGCACCACTGGAATACAGTGAAGCTACATGTAGTGAACAATGCATGGTTTTAAAAATCCAGCAGCATTAAGACATTTGCTTGTTTATTTTTAAAGAATATTTCTTTTTTTCCAGCTGGAAGCTCTGAGTTGTTGTTGGTGGTTTTTTTTTTTAAAAAAATATACATAACCTGCACCAATTTCTATGCTGTGTTTTCAGAGGAATAATGATATTATTTCTAATTTTGCAGTAGACGGAAAGCTGTTTATTTAGGAAGATAGGAGGCGACAGACTTGTTTGTGACAAGCATATTGATTACTTGATAAGTCGCTTGCCTGGAGCAAAGGTTACAGACCTCATGTATCATGCCTTTAGTTCATACATGAGAATGACATGAGAAGGTAGAGTCAGCCACAAATCTTGCAAGCAGGACAAGATGTCAAACAAATGGTATACACAGAAAGCCAAATAGATACAATTGACCAATATCAATACCAACTACATAAAGTATTAGTGTTTCTGGAAAGTATCTTTAGCTACTAGAAAAAAAAATGAGGATATGCTGAGCTTGTATGAAAGGGTACCACTTAAGTTATAATGAAACTCTGAACTTCATTGGGAAAGAAGTATGATTAAGCTCACCAGCAGCCAGAGCTTTCACCTAAAGGAAAAGCCTTTAATATTGTGAAACTAGTTCTTTTTTACCCATTTAGCTCTTTTACGCATTTCCAAATTATTGCTTCTACCATCAGATATTTGCCATGTAGTTAGATCGGATCTATGTTCAAGATTATTTTATTTAAAAAGAAAACTCCATTTCAGGCAGTTTGGGGACAGGGTGAACAAAATAATATTAGCCATGAATTAAAACGAAGTAAAAATGTGTTAGCAAGATGAATTGGCTTTAAGAGGTCAATTTAAAAGACTGAAAAGGGGTGTCATTTTAATCTACAGTGGCTGGAAAGAATAAGGATTATTTGAGATTGAAATTATTATAATGGCAGAAATTTTCGCAAACTTTCTAGAATTATTCCTGAGTATATTGAAGCTAAAGAGTAAAAAAAATCAATATTGGTGTCAATTTCTGTATGCATCATAATGAATATATTAAATCTGTTGAGTAAATCAGATGATTACATAACCTCTATATTGGGAAGCTAACTAACTAAAAGTGGAAGTACTTGAGATCATTGCTTAAAATAATATTCAGACAAACTCAACAGAGGCTTGGTGAGAAATCTTTCCAAGAGGACACAATTTTATTCTATTACATCATTATTAATAGCAAAAATGTGTCTTAGGTCTCACTTAGCCAATGAAAATTAATATATAGCAAGTATAGCGCACAATCACTCTTGCCCTAATCATGTCTCAGTTGGATTACTGCAACATTCAGTACATGGGGCTGCCTCTGAAGAGTATTCAGAAGTGGCAGCTGGAACAGAATACAATGGTACAGAAAGTTTTGGAGGCCCCCTAGGATGCCACATTTAACACAGCTGTTGCACAAGCTGCATTGGTTGCCAGTTTGCTTCATGGCCCAGATCAAGATATTGGTCATTACCTTTAAAGCCCTTTATGATATGGATCCAGGGTATCTGAGAAACCATCTCATCCCATTGAGATTAACACCCCCACTAGTTCCAATGGAAAGAGCTTGTTGTGGTCCCAATCCATTAAGGAATTTCAGCTGGTGGGGTTGAGGAGAAGAATCTTTTCTGCTGTGGCCCCACCCTGTGGAACATTCTACTGTCAGAGATGAGATTGGCTCCCATACTTCAGTCTTCCAGAAAGGTCTTAAAATCTGGTTTTGCCAGTTGACCAGTTGCCAGTTGGCTTCCCCCATTAGGGGAGCTCTTTGCTGAAGGTCTTGATGGGGTAAGAATCTTATCCCATGCCATCTATCCCCTTGATTTCACTTCTTATATAACTCTTAATTTTAATTGTTTTGTATATAGCTTTTTATTATCTGTAAGCCACTCAGAGTCACCTGATCAGTTAGCTGGGTAGGATCTAAATTTAATAAATTTAAAAATTAAACAAACAAACAAACAAACAAACAAACAAATAAATAAATAATATGACTGTGCAAAAATAAAGGAATTATGGCCAGCCAGCTGGCCATACTTTGTATATTGAACACAGAGATCTATTTATATGTTACCCTATAATAAAAGCAATTTAATTTATAGAATCAGAAATCATGTTATTCTTGAGTAATAGTCACAAATGCTCTTTCAAACCACCTTCTAAGACCCTTCCAAGACCGAGTGGCTGTGGTTGCCGGCGCCTCGGCATAGTCAGCTGATTCCATCGCTGACTATAGGGGGC
>JANHFS010004035.1:30602-48322 GCA_032467975.1 Trimeresurus albolabris | reverse complement strand
AGAGAGAGAGAGAGAGAGATTTTTAAAAATGTCATAACAACATCTGTGATTTCCAAAGTTTTGAAATTTACTTTTGACTATGAGAGAGAAATCTTATTTAGTAGCTCTGGCATTTCATCCTAAGCAAGAAATAGCTAGGGAAAGTTAAAATCAATATGACTGTCCTAGAGAGCACTACTGACCCTCATGTAGTAATCATTCAGTGATGGATTATCTTCTGCAAACATAATAACTTTTACAACTGCAGTCATAATTAAAATATTATAGCCAAATTATAACTCCATGTTGAACTATACTCTTGAGTTTTCATTTACTGCTTTCTCCAAATTATTTTAATGTGTTATTTGATTCTGCTTTAAATCCATCATCTTAGATTAAAAGACTACCTCATCATGGTGTCCACTGTGCACTTTTCAAAACGTGCATGTGACATGTTTATTAGTATATTATGCAATGTAGTTATTCTGTTTAGTATGACTACAAGATGAAACCTCTAACCTGTATAAATAAAAGTGTCAATGAAAACCCCCTTTTCTTTCAATATTGGTCCTATCTATAAAAATACAATTCCTACTGAATATTGTCTGAATTTTCTATTAATAATTGAAATGATCATTTACAGACAACTCTATCCCACCAAACTGAAAATATTTAAGCATCTTCAGATTTACTTTGAATGATATGTTTAACCTTCTGTTCAACTACTCCATTTCCAAATATACATACTACCAACAATATGTTCTTTATTGTAAAAGAAATCTATGAAGAAGAATTATAGAAAAAAGGCATAAATATACTGAAACAATACCTGCATAAAAACACTTGTGCTGATTTAGTCTAGAGTAGACTAAAATATGTTTGGGCTATTTGTGGATTAACAGATGTCACCCCAGTTATCATTTTAGCATGTTGTGTGAACCAAGCCATCACACTAAACTATATTATGATTTATTTGATTGGTCATGGCATGTTATAGGGATCTGCAATTGGGTTTTTACTTGGTTGCTGCTTTAGACTGCATGTGAACCCAGCAATAGATCTGTTATATAGACTATAATACAGATAGTAGAAAGAAATGAGATGATGAAATTCAGTAGTGGACAAATAGCAAGAACTACCTGATTATTAAATAGAATAAAAAAAATTACAAATCCATGTGTATTTCAAAAATTACATTTATAGTTCCATGGAATCTATGTATAATCTATATCCATACCTGACACCGACCAGCACCAAACTGATCCACCAAAATATACGTAACCTCAGGAAACTGAGACTAACTGTTCAGATTTGCTTACATCTATGTGACATATTCTTCATCCTAATGTAATTTTGCTCTTTTCACAAGGCCATACTTGGAATTCTCTGTGTAGTTCAATTCTTGCTTTAGGTTCAAAATGATTTTGTATAACTAGAACCTGCACAAAAGATTAATCAAAATGATCAGAAGGTAGGATCAACAAAGAAAAGGTTACAGCACTTATTCTTTTTTTTCAACTTAGAGAAAAGATGAGACAAAAATGGACATTTATCAGCATCTCTAACAGGAGAGATCAATATTATTCAAAAACAATAAACATTGACACCTTTTGACAATAAATTCTTTCCCATATGCAAGTTTCTCAAATAAATGCCATTTTTCGTGAGACAGTCATACACTTCACTGCTGCTATTTGTTTAAATAGATTTCTTTTGTTAAATAGATTGATGTGTTTATGTTTTTACAGGCCTCATGTTAACATACATATAAATATATGAACTATATTAATATTACATATGGTTAGCTATATGTAATGATTCATGCAAGCATTCCGCCTCCCCAAGTAATTCTGTATATTTTCAATAGTGTATGTCGAAAGACAAGCAATTCAGGAATTACCATTGTGACTAAGCAGAAATAGATATTGTATTAGCTAGCCTATGGTTGTAAAAAAAAATATGATTCAGTTGGTGAAACTGCAGCTTCCAATCAATAAAGAGCTTTAGATCGTGCAGCCTTTTCTCACTGCAGGACACCAAGTGGTCTATTGTAAAAGACATGACTTTCATGACTTTGCTTAAATCTTTTCATACCTCTCAGACCCCAGCTGGAAAATGAAGATGAGATGATTTCTCAGTCTTGTGTATGGAGTCTGCCTTATTTAAACTTGTCTCTAATGCCATCTGTGTCCCTTTAATTGTCACTCGCCATCTGTCTCAGGGAACCTCCCTAGTATTCTCAGTTTATATAGAATCATTGGCCTCCAATAGTTGATGCCAAAATGTGAATTGTGTTAAAAAATTAATAAGCAGCATTGTTAGGAAGTGATACTTATTTCCCAATTAAATCCCAAATCTTTGTTCTTTGTTTTAAACTTTATTTTACTGAAGGTATAAAAAAAATATAGAAAGTACAAAACTCCCCAACTAATTACCAAAAAGAATACAAAAACAGAGAACAGTAGAAAACATAATTGATGACAGACAATAACAAAACAGAAAAGAGATAAGCAATCTAAGTATGAAGCCAATATATCAAATATTAAACAGTGTGTAAAGATCTCAAATTTAAAAGAGAATAAAACTGTTGCTCTAAAATACTATTGAATTCTGCTGCAAAGGGAAACATTATTTTATAATTAGTTAAAAAAAAACCTTTTCAATACTCTTGTCCCAAATCAAATCCTTAATATGCAGAGTAATAGTTCTGTTCCAATTTCTCAAAACAATTATCTTAGCAATTCCCTGCACCCAATAAAGCCAAAGTACCTCAAAAGCAGCCAAATCCCACATTTTGAAGTATAATTTAATGTAATATTAACTTCTTTTATGTTAAAAAAATTGCTGATAAATTTAACTCTTACATATTAAAATATTTTTCCAGAAGAATATCAATAGCACACAAGATCAAATCATATGAGTCAACGGTCCCTCAATAATCCTCATTTTCTGTTTTTACAGAATGAGTACAGGTTGGAAGAAAACCATGTCACACAGCTCCCATGTACTATCTAGGATAGCAGAGCTTCCTAAATGTCTTTCTTCATAATGCCATGGCCTTACATAATGCTTTGAAGTAACTTTTGAATTTGGGGGGGGGGCGCAACCTCCATCCAATTTGCACTAACAGTATAGATTATAAAACCATAATCAGTTTTTATTATCTGTACTTGACACGAGCCCCAATCAACTGCAGAAATATTACAAAACTGATGACCATTTTCCTTGACACTATTAATTCTGACAAATATTACCATCTCTTTTAACAGAAACAAGAATATCAGTGCATTGCAAAAACAATATTGTAGCTATTAAATTATTAAATAATTTCAATAAATTATTTAAAATTATTAAATAAATAATTAAATTATGTTGTATGAATGTATAACAACAATAAAATTAAAAGATGTTTGAGGTTTCCAGCAATTTGAAAATGTTTTTGGAAGAGAGAAAAGGCTAATACAGATGGTTGTTAGAATAAATTAAACTGGTAAATTCTATTTGATCATTCAGTGAAACTTGTCTACAGGAAATAGAGATAAATTTGTAAATGGATTCAATAATGTATACACTTCAGAATTATAATTCACAGTTCATTAAGTTATTCTAATAGAAAAGTTCCTTTTCTGCTCAGTGTTAAGGAATGGTGGCTAAAAAGGTGCTTGATTAATCAATATTTGATTGTATTCTGAAACTTTTAAAGGGCACAACTACCCTAACAAATTTTATAGTCCTCCATCTATGTGCAAATATAACTATAGCCTGGAAAGCTTCAGTTTATAGGCTATTCCCCAACAGAGAGGTGTTCTGGACGTATATCTACATGCCTTAAAGGGTTCAGGAGGGCTTTAAAAGTGCCCAGCCAAGCCTTTCAGCATAGGATAGGATTCCAAGGGCAATATCAGCAAATAACAACACCTGCTTAAATTTATCATGACACAACCAGGATTGCTTAATTTGAATTATTTGCCATAGAACCATGTCACTTCTGTATGCATCAAAGAAGCACAAAAGAGGATCTCCTTACCTGCTGAAAGCATGGATAATGACATAGACCTGGATCTTAAAAGAGGGGAAGGTATCACTTATTTATGACCTGGTCTCTAATATGATCCGATCTTCAGTTCCTCAAATTAGCCTTCTAGTGAATCTCATTTATTTCTTACAGCACATGTTAGGACAGGGGTCCCCAACCTCCTGTCTATGGACCGGTACGGGCTATGGCATGTCACCAACTCGGCCGCACAAACAAGCAAAGCCCCATCTGCAGGCAGCACACAAAACCACGCCCCTCCGGTCTGCAGAAAAACCTCTCTCCACATAACCAGTCCCTGGTGCCCAAAAGGCTGGGGACTTCTGTGTTAGGATAAATTATCTAGTGGTCTGCCTCTAGCCTTAATCTTTTTTTCAGACACAATGTGTGATGAAAAACCACATATGACTTTCATTGTAAGACTTCACTTTCCTTCATTTGATGTTCTCCAACTGACTCCATTCTATCATGGAGCAATCACATCATGTTTCTGGTTGGCATCTGGTTGGGAAAAGCTGATTATCCTATCAAGGATTCTTCAGTAAAATGCCCTCCAGCATTTTATACACAAGATCTGAACAGAACAAACATGATTTTATGTACTACATGTTCATTTATCAGGGGGAAAACTACAAACTCTTGCTGGGATGGCTTCTTTTTTTAGCCACAGGCTTTAGGCATTATGATGGGCTGTATCCGGTCTCTGCAAAAAGCAAAATTGTGACAGCTGCTTGAAATTAAACCCCTACCTTCCTATTGACTTAGCGTAGCATAGGAAATATCAACGGAGAATCTTACAAACGGCTTCCCAGGTGACAGGGCCTTCATATGTTCTGTTGATGGCAGTAAAAGAAGATGAAATATTCTATGAAATTAAAGGTCAAGTTTTATATTGCACTAATTTTCCCTTTTTTCATCATACCTGCAGGGGACTCAAGATGAAGTGGAACTTTAAATGAAGAGTAAAGGACTTTAACCTCTTATCCTGCTACTTATGAAACCAATCCAGAATGGGAATAGACATGCTTGCAATTGTAAAATAATGTAGAGCTGATCTGAGGAAAGTATAAGAGAGCTGTTAAGGAAGGACTGCAGAAAAGATACACTGTCCTTTAACAGAGGAAAGCATGAGAAATAAATTCAAAATAACCGCTCTTTGTGTTTAGTAGAAGATGGGACAGAGCTCAAAAGACATTCAAGATTCTTTTATTACACTTACTACAATGAAGAACATCCCAGCCTGGATGGCTGTTTCTTGATCTGGTTTACTTTAAAGGGCAAACAATAATAGAAACAGGGATGTTATTTGGCCTCTTAGGTCCAGTTCACGCTTCTTTTGAGTGTGGGATGGAAAGGACATGGAATAAACTTGTGCCATCACTCTGCTGAACATCTAATTACCACAGTAGTGTCTTATGTCTAAGGATATTTACCCTTGTAATAGGACTGTATTACTATTATCCTTCTCATTCTTTTTACTATCCTCTCCATTGGTATCTTATGATTATATACTTTGTTGTTTATATGTGCACTGAAAATGTATGCACTCTTTTATGGTTCATGGACTTCAACTACCATAATTCCTGAGCCAGCCATGAGTCATAAAAGAGCCAAGGTTGCCTACCCTTGCACTAGAGACACATTTCTTGTGTGTCCAATAACTCTTAGCTAATAAAGTATTCTATTCTATTCTATTCTATTCTATTCTATTCTATTCTATTCTATTCTATTCTATTCTATTCTATTCTATTCTATGTGTATCATTAACTGTGGCCTCCCTGGTGAACCTGTGAAGTGGTCCATGTCCCTGGGGACTGATGAAAGAACAACATTAAAAAATGGGGAACAAGTTGTGTCTAAGGCTTCCACCTCTATTAAGGGAAGGATTTTCCACTTTGGCATAAATAGATTCTTTTGCTCCTTTCTCAAACCATCTGAAAATTCATTCAGAATACAGAAAAATAACAAAAGACATTGCAGAAATTAGTAAAGTGATTTAGTAGAAAGGAGAAAGTTGCTTATGTTGTGACAGACAGACAAGAGAACAGCATATCAGTTGAGTTACCCCAGCAATACTTCTTACCCAGGAGACAAAACAGTTATTCCAGTATCCTCTAAATAATCTTCAGCAACTTAATAAAGATACCTAATAAAAGAAGGATTTAACAAAGTTTTTTGTAGAACCTGAAAGCCTGAATAATATGTTTGACAAGTTATATTACTGCAATGAATATAGGCAGAGCAATACAGTAAAGGTATGAATTGCACATAGAAAGAAAAAAAGGCTTCTGCCCAGAGATTTGTTTCCTGGACCGACCCATTCATGTACAAACATTATTATATTTGCCTGGACTAGAATAGGCACTATCAAATTAATAATCAGCTCTGATTAAATAAATCAGATAGCAGGAAGTGAAACCATTCAATGATTTTATTTTAGCCCATATCTTTTTGTATATTTATATCTATACTGATATTTAGATCGCTGCCCTGTGCTACAATAGGTAAAATAGTGACAGGATACCTCCTGAATGGATACTGAAATGTGACTCAGATGTTATAACTCAGGTACACCTTAGTATACCAATGTTAGACCACTGCTCTGTGAACTATAGTGGCTCCAAATAAACTCCCTGGTGTAATATACAGCTGTTCATGGTATGGGGCCAGGTAATTTGCAGGACTGCCTTTTGCACTCATTTCTCCCAGCCAGTAGAGTCAAGAGGATGGACATTCTCTGGAACCTGTATTTTAAACAGCAGGCTCCAGGACGCAAGCCTTCTCTGTTATGGTGCCCGCCCTTTTGGAACATCATACCCCCTAAAATTTGCTTGACCTCAATTCTGCTGGTGTTTAGTAAGTTCTTAAAGACTTGGATATTACTTCAGCCAGGGGGTCTAGACACTGGGCAAGCTTGTCAATATGCTATTTCTTAATATCATTATGGTAAGGATTGAGTTAGATAAATGTCTGTGGAGATTCTCAGTCATCTGGGTCATACCGTGTTTCTTCCTTCAGAAAGACATTTCACTTCTTGTCCAAGAAGCTTCACTCTGTCAGGATGGTAGGTAGAAGGATCATATAGTTTATGGTTAGTTCTTGGGTGCTACTATGCTGTTACTGTTTTATTATTTCTTTGCTTATTAATATTAGCTGGTTGGATGATAAACACAGGATTAATACACAAATACAAGTTAGGTGGCTTCCTTGGGGCCAACAGGTAAAGAGATTTAGACTTTCCTTTGCCTGTGTCTTTAACAAACATAGTTTTGCAGATGGAGCCCCAAAAGACAGAGAGGAGTCACAAGAGAATAAAGAAAGAAATACAAGAAAGAAAAGTTACTGCTGTTGCTAGCCATCACCTGAAAGTGATCACCTGGTGAGGAAAGGCTAGATCAAAGACAATTGTGCTTTTCACACCTTACAAACTCCAAAATCTGTCAGTTTTTGAAAAATCTAGATATCCCATGGCAGCCCAGAATCTCTTGATATCTTATGAAATTCCTGCCTTCAACATTATGATCTCTCATTCTCACTCTCTAATTCTACTTTTTGTCCTGATTACCTTCTCTTCCCTCCAAAATTGCTTCTCCCACTTTTGTACTAAGAGCTGCCACAGTTTTTGATGTTTCTTTTCCCCCACTGCTTGAAGCTACCAATCTTTAGTAAAATCTGTTTTATCCTTCACCCTTGCAAGTTTCTCCTTTTCCCCTTGCCTTGAAATTCATGGTGAGGTATTGGCCTTCTTATCTGATTTTGGATCCTTCTGATTTCTAGTTGCCATTTCCCCTGCCATTTTCCTTTTTTTTTTTAATCACAGTGACAGTCTGTTTCTCTTCTCTGGATTTTGTCTTCCCACCATTGGAAAGAAAAAGAAAAGAGCCCTCTTTTATCTCTAACCTTCTTACTCCTGAGGCAGGTTTCTTATTCTTGTTTGGATTCTTATAACCTGATTTTGTCCCTTGGATTTTCCTGAAAATGCACAAATCATTGATACACTGTTTATTGACAAATCCAAAACCAATGTTCAGTCCTTGTCATGGTCAAATTTGGAAGTTATTCACAGCGCTGTTCTGTCCCAGCCTATAGCCGTCCTTGTTAAATGCACAAGGACAAAATCCCTTTTGAAAAATAGGCCGGAGACTCAGAACAAAACAAAACCCCTTTTAATATTGGTAATAAACCTGCCAAATGGTCCAAAAACAAAAGCAACAAAACACAATCCAAATGGAGAAAATTGTCCACATTAAACACATTGCAAAACAAGGAGTTAGTCACCGGCAACACCAACAGAACATGATCCCATGAAGTACTTTGCAACAATTGCCTTCAGCAACCAGCACCGCCCACACCTTCCCTTTTTATTAAGCGGCCTCAAGGCGTGGCTTCTCAATACCTTCTCCTCTTCCCTTGGAGTTGCAGTATTGACTCCCTCTGACCTGCTCTAGTTAACTGCCTTTGTTTACAAACGTCTCTAATGACTTCCAGCTGTGAGTCCTCAGAGTCTGACTCATCTTCCCCACACAGCTGTGTCTCATCCTGACCACGATTGGAGGGGCCAGGCTCTTCATCAGATTGTGAATCTTGTAATTCATCAGAGCCTCCCTCTGACTCTGATGGCTCTCCAAATCCTTCTTCCACCTCCTCCTCTGATTCCCCAGACTCAGCTGCTGGGTCCACTGGCTGGCACGGACTTACAACAAGCGCTTCTGTGCCTCTTGTTATCTTTTAGGTTTTCAATGTTTACTACTTGCATGCATCACCATTGTTTCAATACATTCAATAACATCTCACATTTATTTATTCTGTTTTTGGACCAACTTACCTGGCGATCAGACACTAAGCTTTGATTTTTTTCTGTTTTGAGTATATCCCTAAGTCCAATTCATAATAAATTATAGATTTATTCACACTGTTTGTCCCATTGCCAGAAAATAAGATTTCTGGAGGGAAGATGACATGTTGTCTTAATCCTTTACTCCCTTTCAAAGTAACTGTAGGATATACAGTATTTCTCTATTCCACTTCTGAAGTACATTTTTTCTATTATTTCAGCTCAAAAACCTCTATCCATTTGGGCTTTCAATCCTTGAAAATGAATTGCTTAAAACATATTATTAAAAAATATGTTAAGTTTCAAACCAATAACTCGTTTCTCTCTTTCCATTAGATAATGTTCTTATTCATATCCTGGTCACCTTGTACTTCTAATAAACACTGCACTGCCAAAATTATTCATCTATTTCATTATTCCAATCTTGTGATTTCAGTCCTTAAATCCCTTACTTGCTTTCCTATTCATTTCATGATATGTCACAGAGATTTGTTCTTATTTGCAAAATTCTCCAGACCTACTATAACGCTAACATCCGTTTGTGTGGCTTTCACTCATCCCGCACCACCAACTATTTTCTGCTCTAAGGAAAACCACTCATTGCTTTCAGGTGTCACTGTCCTTGCATCCAGAGCATCTCCATGTTATGATTTCCTTATTTCCTTTTAAATGTCATCTCAAAAATAAACTTTTTTTCCAAGGAAATCTCTAGATCATCTTATAAACCTTCGATTTCAGTCACATTAAACCAATGCTTGTGTAACTGAAGTAATCATATATTATCCTGCCATCCCATAGTTGGCTTTCTCGCTTCCTCTACTGAAAAAAGGATATGTCATATCAATTGTTCATTAATTTTAATGTAATAAATGGTGCTGGATAAATAAAAAAATATTTCTTCATTATGATTGGCAATATTGCTGGAGTGCTTAAGAAAAATCTTCTTTAACATGCCAAAATTGTTTTGGCCTAGCCTGCAAGGAACAATAAAAACCCTTCTTTTTTCTTATTTAGCATAGCACAAACTTTTACATTTGTGAAATGAAATGACTCAAATAAGTTTAAAGAAAATTATAAATGGATCCCTTTACACGCCATTAATGTAAGTTTAAGATTAGTGGTGCTCATTATTAACGTTCAACTGTTAATGTTCTCCCAGTGGTTCTTTATTCAAAACACAAATACAAAATAAATGAACCTTTGTTTAGCAGGAGCTGTCAATTTAGCAATAGTTACAAAGCAATAATCAGAGAAAATGGATCATGGTGTTCATGCTTTAGCAATGATTGCCCCTCTGTGGAGCCATTAACAAAATCTAGTCATTGGATCAGCATGCAGTTTTAATGAAGCTACAAGTAAACAAACTGCAAACTCATGTAGGCTAGATGTCACTTGCATATGAGAAAGCAACTCAACAATTTTCATTTACTGTTGGATACTTGTTTATGATTAATATTTTGAGTAGGGTAAAAGATTTATCTAGGATTGGCTATTTAGCAATAAGGTAGCCAAATATACTGTCATCCTTATGGTTTTTCTGAATATTTTGATATAGACATCTGGATATATCATAGTAACTTACACTAACTTATAAAAGATTTCAATGCAACAAAATAACACTACTTTTAAAACTTGCTATCTCATAAAGTGATATTTGAATCCAGGGCTTTACTCTGTTAAAATTGGTTTAATGGGGTAACGATTTTACAAAAGTCTCTTTGGGCTTTTCCACCCTGCCTAATTGCTTCATTGCTAAAATGGAATAGCAAATGATTTGTGAGAGCAGAAATGAATGACATCAGCCTTAATTCAACTTCACTCCATTGCAATTTTGATCACCCTGTTGTGGTTTGAAAGCATTCTCTTCCTCTTATGTCATCTTGTGTTCTTGACCCTTCTATCATTAACGGCTCAGGCGATGATGGTAATTCAGGTCTAAGGCCGGGGGCGGGGGGGTGTAATATCGGTCTTTAATAAACTGCAGTGGAACACTGGGTGGATTCATCGAAGAGATTTGGGCAAATCTAATTCCACTGGTACTGATGGAATTTCCTATTGAATGTTTACCTTGCAGGTTAGTCCCGGAGTTCAATGGCTATTTGTAGAGGGAGGAATTAACTTTCAAATAAGCCAGTATTTACTATGAATTTGCGTTGGTTCCTTTCCCTTACTGCTGCTGAGTTATCACGGTGGTTATGATCTATGCTTAGGTAAAGGAAAAGGTTGCAGGTTCCAAGGCAGCAAGATGATGATGATGATGATGATGATGATGATGATGATGATGATGATGATGATGATGATATTTTTTCTGAATACCTAATTTTTTCCTGGTCTGCTTTGTTTGCTTATTTAAAGTCTTAAGTTTTTTTTGTTTTTAGAGTCAGGAAAGTGGATAGACAAGAAGAAGGTTTAAACTATAGATATGTGATATCATCTGTATACACAGATGATAGTTGAAGGAACAGGATAATTTCCATAACTAAAACACAGACAAGTTCATCCAATCTATTTTTAGTAAAAACTATTATTTTCTTTCTAATATGTTTTGCAAATGAAATACTTCATTCCAAATAATTTTTTTTGCCAATACTCTCTAGTTTTTAAAACTAGAGAAATTGAGTTGAGATCCATACTATTTATTTATCACTTTTGTATGGGCAAAATGACTCACTGTTGTATTTTAAATTCTTCCAATTTGTGGGTAGAGTATTGCTCAGAATTGAATCATCCTTGCTGTGACGTGTTATAAACAATCATGTACAATACCAATTAATAAATTAATTTTAAAAAGCAATACAAAAACAATTCTCTCAAGCAGACTTTTTAAATGTTGCTGCTTTTACAAGGGTAATCAATAAATCACTGCAAAAGGGAAGCTTCAGACTAGAAAACTTGTTGAGCAATGCTTAGATTTATTTTGCACTGCCTGTTATGAAACATTATGTCAATGGCATTTAAGTCAACCTATTCTTGAAGAGTCCTATTCTTTTATATACCTTTTTCTACTTTGTGTTTTATCTCTTGTCCTAAATAGTTGCACATGCCTAAGTTCTCTGCTGGAAAGCAAAAAACAAATAGAATTTTGGGCTATATAATCCCTCACTCAGACGTTTTGTAACTCTCTAGTAGTCATTGTCTTTATCTATTTTGGATGCACTTTTATATGAACAAAAATAAACCTTTGTTAGGCTCACTCCAAAGAACACCCCAACAGGGAAAGCAAAACATTATGTATGAATCATTGTTACCTTCATCATGCTGCTAAATCAGCTGGAAGGAGGGAAGTCAAATTTTACATGCTGGTGTTTTCAATGAAGCTATGAAGGCCTACACAATATTTTCCCTATAGTGGCCATTTAAAACAGCATATCACAGCAAAAGCCAAAGTGCCATTTTTTTTGTCTTTGTTTACAGAAGGAACAGCAGCTAGATGTCACTCAGGACATACTGAAGTGACGAATGTTCTCCAGAATACAATGAACTAAAAATATATCCTTTATTTCCAATTGCAATGTGTATTGAATCAAACTATGTGGTACCCTGAGTTAGTATACCTGAGCTCAATCTTTTCCTGAGAAATTCAGCAAAAAGTTTACTTATCTCTTTAGCATCTTTAATAATTCTCATAGATTCTTCAGTCCAGATATAATGTACCTAATTCTGACTGGTAAAATTAGCTGATATAAATAATACACCATTATTTGTTATTACTGAAAATAGAAGCTGCAATCTGGGAGCAAGCACAGTAGGGACTATTTTATTTCCACATTAATACCCATTGTTTTGGTTTGTTTTAGTGTTGCTATTTTTTTACAATATGTTTGACTCTATTTGATATCTCACACTCTAAGGTTTTCCACCCACCTTCATTTTAATAGTGTTATAATCAATTAAAACTCACAAGTCACATACATTTAAAAGCAAAATATTAACGAGGAAATATACCTACTTGAACCGATGTCTCAGCATTTGCCACTTTTCATTCCTTATACTGTGACTTGGATTCTATAAAGTTTAAGGAAATTCACATAAGAAAAGGTTTGTTATGTTTATTTACATCCTTCTCTAGTCATCTGCAACATCCAAAACTACGACTGAAGGCCTAGGGAACAAGTGGAATTGGCTACAAGCAGAGATCTGTCCTCCCCAATCTTTGAAAATTATCTTGGTATAAATATGTTTAAGATAACATATCTAAAGAATAGATTCTATATAACAATGCAAGTGTTCTAACAAACAGAGCCTTCAAGAAAGAATCGTGACCTTAATGGTACTTAATGTTACAGTAAAAGAACTCTCCATTTCTTGAATGTGAAAGGAACCTTCATTCACTGAACTTTAAATTTCACTAATCCTCTTTTTTTAAATTATAGAACTATTATCCATCTAACCTTTTAGGTTGCCAAGCAACTCAAGTGCATCTCTGCTCACAAGGTTGATCCACTTGTCACCACTGAGCATGAACATTTCCATGTAAAGAAATGATTTTTGTACAAAATAATATTTCTTAGAACTAATGTTATTTTCAGGGGTATAGTAACATAATGTCTGATGAGTGCCTGTGTATTTATATGTTTCAAATGTCTAAGCATGTTTAGGGATATAATGAAGCTACGATAGAAAAACAATCCCCAAGGTCACTTTACTTTGTATCTAAAGGAGAACTTGGCTTAGGTTTCCAGCCCATTATGCCACATGAATGCTTAGAAGATTTTAAGTTAAGTGAATCAAGCCTGCAATCTTAATTCTAAACTCTCCAACAACCAAGCCTGAACAAAAATGCCTTTTCCTTTCAGTTTGAAGTCTTCTGTATCTCCAACTGAAAATCTCAAAAGGTTACCTTAGTGGAAAATGCATGAAACTCAGAACTGAATTATTGAATTCTCTGAGCTTTCTTCTCTTCTTGCAAACATTGCTGGGAAGCTAACATCATCAGAAATGGGAGGATTGAGTTTGCTGCCTATTTATATGTAGTAGCTTGTCTTACCAGCTTTGACTGGGTATTAGTTCTTTCTTGAGTCCCAACTTCAAGTACTGCTATGCTGTCTTACTGCGGTGACAGGATATACCTGGGAGGGTTGAACAAAGAGAGCTATAAATATATGGCAAGGATCTATATTCCCAGCTGGTTCAGCCAAGGTGGGAAGGTCTTCCCAGCTGCCTAGATAAAGCAAGTAGTCACCTACATTGGGCAGCATTAGAGAAGATGATGACAAACTACTTCTGCACATTACCAAGAAAATCACATGATAGAAATTATAAAATGATAATATTTGGTGAGATGATGATGAGCTCCTCAGGTCAGAAGACACTCAGAAAGAGATAATTATTTTTCAAATGCTAACAGTATTGATGACATTGCTAAATTGAAACCTTTGAAACCTCTGTTTGCAGGTGTTACCATGCAGGAAGAGAAAAGGAAAAGAAAATCAGAAGCTGCAAAGGCAGAACTGCAATAGCAACATGGAATGTAAGAAACAAGAACATGAGAAAATGTAACACAGCAAATGATTAAATGAATTACTGTACATTAACATCTTAGGCACCAATGAACTAAGATGGAGTGGAATTAATTTGATATATATGAGGAATATGTATTGAGGGAAAATGGACTGGAATAAAATTTGAGGAAGAAACATCAATAACCTGATGTATACTGAAGACATTACTTCCGACAGTGGAAGATGTAAATAATCTGCAATCTCTAGTAACGAAAGTCAAGATGCCCATAGAAAAATGGGACTAAGATTGAACATACAGAAGATTAAACTAAGCACAACAGGTAGAACAACCTGCCTTGAAATTTACAATGAAACTATTGAAGTAGTAGATAGCATCTGCCTTTTAGGATCCACTATTAACAGTAAAAAAAAAATCAGCAGTTAAAAAATACACTGCAGATTAGCACTTGGTAGAGTAGCAGTAAAGGCCATAAAATGATATTCAGATGCCAGGATATATTTATATACAGTGCTTTTTTTGTTAAAAAAAAATGGTGCCAGAACTCACGCACAGCTCCGGCTCCAGTCAAAAACCCTTTACGGAGTGGGGGGGGAGATGTCTTCTGCCATCTCGTCCTCCTCCGCCTCTGATCACACAGAGGCTTCCTCCATAGCCAGAGTGACCAAGGCGCTGGCAGCACTGCTGCTTTGGGAGCGCTCCCTCAAAGAGATTCGCTCCAGGACTCAGTCCTGGTCCCTAGTGGCCAACATGGGGGTAAGGACAGGCGGCAGCAGCGGGGGGAGCCCCATGAACCAAGGCAGAGAAGAGGGTCTGCTTTCAGGACCGTGGAAGTGGTTCCAGGTCGACCTTTGATGCCCCCAATTTCCCCAGGCGGCTTCCTTTCACCAAGCCAGAGCTTTACTCACACTGGCAACTTAGAAGGAGCCAGTTCTTCTGTTCAAAGAAAGGTGCCGGACACCATTCCATGTGTTCTGTGACAAAAAAGCACTATTTATATATACAAAAATCAGAATTGTGCAGACAATGGTTTTCTCTGTGACACTCTAAAGAAATGAAAGTGGACTTTGAAGAAGCAGGACAGAAAGAGTATTGCTTCATATGAATTTAGAAAAGATTTCAGAGAATACCATAGAAAAACTGAAAAGAGTGTATTCCTGAACATAAGTTGGCAATACCAAGAAAACCAACAAACAAATTATTGAACAAATTAACCCACAGTTCTCACTCAAGGCACAAATGACCAGGTTCACTTGTCTGAAGACTTAAACTCTATGGAAAAGTTTTTAATGCTGGGAAAGTGGAAGGAATGAGAAGAGTAGGATAACCACCAGCAAGGTGGAAGGTCTTAATTACATCAATGATAGGTGTACCACTGGAAGCTCTGAAAGACCAGTTTGAGGACAGATTATCCTGGTGAAAATCTATCTATATGGTAACTAAGATTCAAAGCCAACTTGAGAGCACATAATCAATCAATAACCAAATTTGCAATTTGAGAATTCCTACTTCACATGTATCACTGCTCACTTAGCTTTCAAAATAAGTTTTGTAGCCTTGATCTCATTAATAGTTATCTTTTGTCTTTGATTTTTTTCTGCTGCATTTTACCTTATTATTGTTGCAGTTTTATGTTTTATTTTCTTTGTAAACAGTTTTTAAAAAATATTTACTTATTGTAAACTACTTAGAAAACTTTAAGTTATGGAATGCCGTGCAAATGTTGCAAACCATAAATATTGGTCCAACATGCTGGTTTGTAACTGCTATGAGTATTTTGGCTGTGGGATAGTATAGACTTGTAGTAAATAAGAGAAAATAATGCATGGCATCTGTAAAATGAAAAATGTTGTGCTCTCAAAGAGCATTTTGCTTGTCAGCCAAGTGGATGTGATAAATGGGATCGCATACACGTCTTGCATGCTCAACAGTTGTTAGCAGTCTCAGCATGATAGACTCTGGCTGGGAGCCAGCCAGCCAGTGCATTTAGTCACTACATTCAATATACAGTACTGTGATTCAAGCAACTGAAATAACAATAAAACAACAATGATATGCACTCTTCTATTACACGAAACAGTGAGAAGTGCTTTATTTATGTTTGGCTTTCTTTGAGGAAAGATCACTGGTGAGATTACTTTTCATACTATTTAAAATATTTTCAATAATAGCTACACCAGGAGTGCAGAATATAAAATACACTACAGAATTTGATGTAGCCCAGTGGATATTCAGTGTGATCCACAATTCCTAGGGCTTTCCCTGTTTACCATACATTACTACACATTTTTCTTTGTTCTGTTAGTGCTCCTATCTTTTTTCTCCCCGAGTTCTCTTTGATTTCCATCATGACCCCAACTGTCCCTGTATCTCCTTCATGGCTAGCACTGATAATGTTACCTAGTTGAGTAATGCAATGTCTGCAAGAAAACAAGCAAGCTCAGAAAGCACTTATTTCAATTCTGAACTAGAAATATTCTTCTTTATTGGTATTCTTCATCACATCCTTCCATTCCTATTTCATTTCTTGGTTCCTCATCTCTTCACACCTTGGCCCTGCCTGAGCTCTTCACTACATGCCCCAAGGCATGCTGGATATTTGGGGCTGTAGAAAATAAAAAGAAATAAAATAAAATCAATTAAAATAAAATCAATTAAGCCAAAATAGACTGGGATATCTATAGTGATAACTGGGGATACCATCCATAGAAATACTATGAG
Organism: Trimeresurus albolabris; assembly: GCA_032467975.1. Lineage (NCBI taxonomy): Eukaryota > Metazoa > Chordata > Lepidosauria > Squamata > Viperidae > Trimeresurus > Trimeresurus albolabris. The sequence continues at coordinate 31,295 of JANHFS010004035.1, read as the reverse complement.
CTTTACAGCTACAGACCATGATGAAGAAAGGCCATGTCCTCAAGGATATTTGCCCCTGGTGACAGATTCAGCTCCTACTTTGTTACTTTTCTGAAAGGCTCTGAAGTCATGGTTCCGTCAATGGACTTGAAGATCCCAAGCTGATCCCAAGCTGATAGGGGATCAATTAAATGGTTTGTTTGATTGTGCTTTCCATCACCATGGGGAGGTGGTGGGAGTTGGGGAATTTAAATTGTGGCTTTTCATTTCTGTACACTTACCCAAAGTCACCACGTATGAGTTGGGTGGTCATGTAATTTTGCTAAATAAATAAACGAGTACATAAATAAATCATTTAAGATAATCTAAGAAGAGATTTTAAGATCGTCTAAAAAGAGATTTTAAGAAGATATTGGACAAACATTTATCTGAAATGGTATAGGGTTTCCTGTCTAAGCAGGGGGTTGAACTAGAAGACCTCCAAGGTCCGTTCTAACTCTATTATTCTATTCTATAGAAATGGGGGGGGGTATCATACATTGAAATTCAAATCTGATTTTAAAAAGTCTGCGCTCTTTTAACATGTAAACTACATAACCCTAACCCTAACCCTAACCCTAACCCTAGAATGAAACGACGGAAAAGACGCCTAGAGAGCAGTTGGAGGGCCAGTCGAACCGAATCCGATCGAACACAGGTAAGGATACATGTTAG
>JANHFS010004035.1:17290-29993 GCA_032467975.1 Trimeresurus albolabris | reverse complement strand
AACAGGGACAATTTTTAATCAGAATTTTAATTGTAATACAGCAGTAAATATTTGTTTTTAATTGGCTTTTATTGGGGTTTGTATTTTGTATTCGTTTTTAATATGCTGTAAGCCGCCCTGAGTCCTGTCGGGAGAAGGGTGGCATATAAATTTAATAAATAAATAAATAAATACATTCAGTATATATTATCTATTATATACATTTCTAAATTTTCAGACACAATAAGAAGATAGAACTGTTAATATGCTCCCTTTGTTGACATTAGGAAATTGATGTGGTATGATTTTAAAGAAGACCAAATAATATTTTAAGGATTTAACATTACATGTACATTCATCACCCTATGCCCTTTTGGGATAAGCCAAACAGAAAGGGAATAAAAATGAAAAATGAAAAAAAAGGAAATGTAGCCAAATCACCAGGTGGATGGATACTAAATTTGTTCCCCATCCTGGCTTTAGTTAATCAAAGGTTTCACATAATACATTTTAGTACGATAGAGAAAGAAAAGACTAGGTTACTCTCTTTAATTATATCCATACCATAACAGCAGTTCTTATCGGTGATAAGGATAGTACAGATTGGTTTTGTCACATTTTAGACAATAAATAATAAATGCAACCAAAGCTCAGTTTCATCCTAAGGATGTTCATGTTAACAATCTTGAATCTAGAGACCACAGGTTTGTTGTTAAGCAATGTGGTCATCAAGTGAGATTTTACAAGATATGACAGACTTATGGCTTCCACTGTAGTTAAGTAAATCAGTTTCAGTTATTAAATGAGATAACATATTACTAAGAGTTGTCATTTCATGGACAGATTCTCCATTGATTCTGCTTGTCTCAAGCCAGCTATAAACAATCATAACATTGAATGGTTGCTAAACTTGGCAGTCACTAAGCAAGGACTACATGTACCTTGCAAGTCAGCATTCTGTCTTCATACCATATGAACTAAGAAGTATATACAATGTACTGAAACATATTTAGGGAAAAAACCTACAAAATTTTGCAATCAAAGCAATATTTTGTATTGGCTTATTTATTCATATCATGGTCATGATGAGAGTTCAAGCTAACTCATTCCAGTAATTCATTGTTATAAATGTCCTTAAAAAATAAACAACATGAATTAAATATTACTTGTTCCACTTGAGTTTACATAAGTTATTGTCTTAATCAAATTAAGAAATCTGGGGACTGAGAATTTTCCCTTACTAACAAGTTGTTGTGAAATTCCATTAGCAGCTTGTTTTCCCCAGTTAAGACCAAGAGGTTAGGAAAGCTTTCCATTTAAAACTAATGGCCTTAAGAGAAATGCATTTGCTCCCAACATAAGATGAAAAAGATAAATTAATTTTAGGGGAACTCTAAAAGAAAGATAATGCAAGACTTTCTGAAAATTATTGGAACATTTGGTTTAGGGGAGCTTCTTAGGCCAGTACATACACAGAGATTGATGTAGTTTCATTGTGTGTTTTTTTTTTATTCCAAAGCTTCAAAAATTTTGTGGTTACTCAAAAACAGTAACTTTTTATTTCATTTTTTATTTTGCTATTAAAATGAAGCCTATCCATGTGTCAGTGTATGTGTATATGCAGAAGTCACTTTACATTCTCAGCTATTTTCAAGAAAATCGCTTTGATTTAAAATCCATTTTATTGTAAGCCAAACAAATTTGTACATCAGGCAGTTTCACAACTTGTCAAACATAACATAAGTCTTTTACTGTCTCAGCTTTATTATACTACTTTTGGTTGTCTGTATAAATGATATGACAATTCAGATAGAAACTTGGATAACAAGAAATACCTTGTGAACATTTACTTGTTTACTTATATGATGTCAAAGTTCCCAAACACAATGAGGTGGGTCAAACTATCACCGCTAATTTGCAGCACATTAATTTGCCTTCAGCTCAAGCAACATATTTTCCCGTTTCTATTATTCATATGGTTTTATGGAAGTATATGGCAAATATGTGAAAAAATAAAAACATGTAAAGTTCTTTGATAGAACTGATCCCGTGCATAAATGGTTCCTAATTCTCAGTTCTGTCTTTCATGAGTCCAGCTAAGTTACTGTATAAATGTAATGAGGGCTGAGCAGGTGACAAAATATATAGGACTATCAGAACTGGGTGTAAAAATTCAGACAACTGCTTAATAGCAATAAATACAAGTGATGTTTTAGGACCAAAACAGATTCCTTATATTGGAAATCAACCATGTTCAAATCTGGATAATGTCTGGATGGAAGACGGTCATCTACTAGATTGGTCAGATTGAGAAATTGAAAAGGGAATGGTATCTCATTTTCGTAATGCTGTTAGAAAACTACATGTTAGGGATCCTGCAGTGGAGCTAGGGGCTCATCTTTGTGTGTTTTTTCTGTCATGTTTACAATGCCAAGTGCCAAACATCTCAAGATAGCTAAGCAAAGAATTAAAGTTGATGATTGATCTCGGGCCAAGCACCATCCCTCAGTCTAACTTACTTAATACAATAAGGAAAGAAAATATAATGTGAACAGTATTCTAAATTAGGTCTGTGCATAAAACCTTAAGTTCTGCCCTCAGTCTAATCCATTGCATGATCTGATCTGATATGGTAAACTAATTTGGGTTCAACTGATTCCTTTTAATGACCAATTCAGCATGGTCAACCATTTTTTTTCTGGAAAGAGACCTCTTTACATGTGTGGAGCATGTGCAGAAGCCCCTTTCATCACCCGGAGTGAAGCAGCATGGATGTGTGAAGTGTACCACTGCAATTCACTGCTTTGCTTCAAAGGGATGCTTTGATCAAAACTTTGTTTAATCAAAGTATCCTTTGAAGTCTGGAGGAAAGGTGGATTGTACATGAACATATGCATTGGTCAATGTCTGAAAAAATATCAATTTGTTCAGCTTAAAAATGAACCCCAGAATTTGGCCTTGGCTTTGCCACATGGAAGAATCAAATACCGTGAAATATCAATGTATTTCTGTTCATTTCTGCAATATATCTTGTTTAATCTTGTTGAGGAAAATTCTATTCCTAACATGCAGATTTCCTTCTTCCAGCCTTATGACTGCTATTTTGGGATAATGGTTGGAACTAAATGGTCCCATAATGTCTTTGCAACTGAAATGCATGAACTGTAACACAGAAAGGCATGTCTACAGGGCAAGGTCAAAAAAGTCAAAATGATGTCTCTGTTGGTACAATGTAAGCTCCATATGCAAACATATGGGTGGGACCTCATCATGGCTGCCACCTGGATTTTTTTTTTTACTACGTCTGACAGATCTAACTCAATACAGTGTTGTTTTCCTAAAGAATTTAGCTATGATTATTTGATTATACTAAGATTATTTAAGCAGTGGATGCACACTGCTAATTTAATTTTTAAACATTTCATTTTAATGCCTGTAAGGAAAGAATGTCCCTAACTAATTTTGTGTTTGCTTTGAGAAGAAGCCTCATGGAGTAGGTGAAAAAAGAACATAATTAGTAAAACAATTTTAATTCTGAATGCAAACACAAATGTTGGGCTATAAAAGTAGACAAAATGCCACTGTAAAGTTATATTACTTTTTGTCTGATTTTGTTGTTTGTGTTATTGTGTTTTTAATTCTCCTTGCTCACCATCCCAAAACATTTTTGTGAACCTGCCAATTATTACTTTTATTAAAAACTAGAAGCTTGTAAAAGAGAGATATAGATGTTTTAAAATATTATTTGCACATGCTCAGAGGCTATTGATAAGGAATATTTCCCTTTGAATGTGAGCCCTTAATCAGAAATACCATCTTTATTTTATTTTTATTTTGCTTTGAATGCTAGAGTTTTGTTCATTCATTTAAGGTTTAAGGTTTAAGGCTTATTAAGCAAACCTTTAATCCAATGAATAGTTGGCTTACTTTTTCTGTCAATGACCTTGTGATTACATTCTCAAAGGAGGGGGGCATGAGCAATCCCAGAGAAGACTAGAAAAACAATCCTAAAGCTATGATCAAATTGTATACAATGCTTGTGTTTCTGTTGCAGGCTAGCCATTCAGAATAGCTTGCCTTCAGAAGTTGTGGGTGCTACATCACCGGAGGCTTTTAAGAAGAGATTAGACAGCCACTTTTCTGGAATGGCATAGGGTTTCCTGCTTGAGCAGGGAGTTGGACTAGGAGATTTCCAAGGTTCCTTTCCATCTTTGTTATTCTGTTAACAAATTGAACACAATTTGGACAGCTCTGGCAAAAACAATGTCTTACATCACTTGGCTGCCCAATTAAACACAGTTCCCTTATTTGGGAACTTTTATCTGAAGTTTTGCTTCTCAAGGAAATAACTGTTATTAAGATGACTGGTCACACAGAGACTTCTATAATTATCCAAGCTGATCACAAAGTCAAGCAGGTGACCTTTTCATAATCTCAGCTATAACATTTTCTGTAGTCCTTCTAAGCCTTATCCTGTAACAATTGCTTCTTATTACTTCCCTAGAGAAGAGTTTCCCTTTATCCTGATAACAAAGAGATTCAAGCACATTCTACCCAATTGAGTAGGAAAAGTGGAAACTGGAGCAAGTTTTCATTTGGGAGGAATTCTAAGCCAATTTTACCCAAGGCCCTTCTTCCTTACTTTGCTTATTTAATCATTTTTTTTGTGGGATATGAAATCAAAAAGAGGTTGAGTGGGTGGGTAAATTTTGCACTGTTAGTGGGTGTAAGGCACACATCAAGTAGTAGTTGAAATAAATCTGATTTGCCTTTGTTTTTGACAGATGAGCCATACAATCCTATTTGCATGCCTGGATTTCTATTCTACAATAAAAATGCAACACAAAATTCTACAGCTTGGACCCTGTGCTTTTGTATGAGCACACCAAAGAAAAATGTTTTCAACCTTCTTGGAAGAACCTCCGCGAAATTCTGTTTCTACAACAACTACAGCAAGGGTATAAGTTGTAGCACGATGAGCTTACCTGTCACATCTAAATGTAGCCCCAAATCCACTAGAACAGGCCGGATGCTAGTCATGCTGAAACTATGCCCACCCCATTGCCGGCAATGGAAAAAAAGTCACAATACATCATGACACGTCACTTGCTGTTGTGAATTTGACACCCCTGCATTAGAAGATCAAAGTTTACAAAGAATCCAAATCATCTTATCTCAAGATTAGTCACTTGAGTCTCCCCACCAATCAGAGCAGAAACAAAAAAAGTAGATACCACTGAGGGAACACTGCAAAAAGAGGCTGGTAAATCCCAACCCTCCACAAGCAGATGGGAAACAGAACATGCAGATGAATGTTCCTGAAGAACTGTGATTAAGCCACTGGTCTAGAAAACGGGAAACTGATTTCCAATCCTGCCTTAGCCACGACAGCCAGTTGGGTGACCTTGGGCCAGTCACTCTATCTTAGCCCAACTCACTTCACATGCTTGTTGTGGGAATATAGAAGGAGGAAGGTTTGTTGAATATATTTGCTGCCTTGAGTTATTTGTGAAAATAATAAAGTCAGGATACAAATAAATAAATCATTTGATAAAGAATTTGTAATATTCTCTTTTTTTTACTTAGGGATGAAAACTGGATAGGGTTGGAAGAAACACATTAATGAAGATACTCTTTCAATATATGAGGGATGTTAATGTTTCAGATTGTTGGATACGTGCACATCTCTCCCTTCATATCAGTGGAGATATTCTTCTTGCTAGCAAGATTACCAAATGCAACTAAAAAAGAAAACAAGATGCAAACCTGATGGCAAGGGGAGGAAATGGCAACCAAACTTGGGTAGAATTAAACCCCTACGTTCATCACCTCTGAGCCTTCAAACCATATTTCAGACTGTGAATAAATGGTAGTAAAGAACGGGATTGTGAACCTAATGCCTTGACACAATGGCAACTTTCAATCTCTAGAAGAAGGCTCTGTTCAAAGGTCTTGCTACAATATGACTTCGTCTTTACAATGCATTCACACCTGCCCATTTAGTCTTGCTGCTGAATCAATGCAGGTCTAATACACATTTTCAAGGAGTTTCATTTTGTCGCATCTCCAGTCGCCTGCTATTTGCCACATATACCTAGAAGACATGTGGGATTCCACTTTCTCTGTATAATGTAATCAAAGAGGTCTTTCAGAGTTTGGAGTAGTCATTGTGCAATATTTAGAAAAAAATATTGCAATTGCTTTCCTGAGAAGGTATCTATAAAATTTTAGGTAAGATAAAGGGAACTTCCAAAAACAATATGAAACAGATACCTGGAATCTTTGCTCTTTACTTACCTCTTAGCTGAGTCCAACTGGTAAATGTATTTTCCAAAAGCTTTTAGATTTTGCAAAGAATTAAAGATGATATCAGCTGTAATAAGAAGTATAATTAACCTTTGACAACTGCAATGCACTAATGATTTACATTTTCTTCCATTCAGTTTGGGAAATACTCAGTTTGCAATGGGGAAGAATCAAGCATGGAGGTAGTCTAGAGTCATTGTGCAACTATAAAAGGGCCAGAACTGGCTCTCCCTGAATTCCTTATCTAATGGTGTCCAAGAGAAAGCTGCCAGACTGGGGGGTTGCCTTATTATAGGCAGAACTTAATAAAGTAGTTAGCTTCAATTCTGCACATGTGGACCTGGTTGTTTGTGCCTGATAACACCCTAACTACAATCAATTCTGAACAGATGAAGAGGAATTTCAATATACCATGATAATGATTATGAATTACCACTAGGGAGAGCTGTGCAGTGAGCCTAGATAGCCTCGATAAATACCCTGAAGAAAATTCTTACTATCCTGATGAGTTGGCACAAGGACCATAGTTTCTAGATGGTGAAACCAATTCTTACTTACTTTCAAGGAAAATGTTTATGTTCTGTCCAGATGTAGGGAATCCTCTTGAAGAACAATTGTGCATATATTGACGATGCAAATTTTGCTTAGGTATTCCTTATTAATTAGTTGAAAATTAGTTAAATAACTATTTGCACATTTATTCTGCTTGTTTCTTTTAAGTACCTCCTTTATTTCTAATGAAATGCTCATGATTTTCCCCCTTTTTTAATGAAATAAAAGATGTATTTCCAGCTTGTTGGTTGTTTCATATTTTCCCAACAATCTATGCATCTATGTTCACAGAGGACAACAAAATAAAAATTGTAATTAATTGAAATAATTACATAAACTGTAATTGAATTGAAATAAACTGACATTAGGAACAAAAAGGTTTTATTTTTGGGTATAAAGTTTATGTATATTAATGAGATGCATTGCTTCTGCTTAGAAGCTTCTGATTTAGTGTTTTATATCAAGAGCAGAAACCCATTCACTTTTAATTAAAGTGAGATGGAAAAAGCTTTGCTTTGCAATACATGCAACAGAGGAAAGCCTTATATGATACTTTCCTAGAACTTACACATAATAATAATAATAATTTTTATTTGCGAGTGCAACAAAAGAAACGCAAGTGCAACAAAACGCAAGTGCAACAAAAGAAAACACAAGAAAATATAATCACAAACAATTAAACACCAGAAGCCTTGGCTAAAGGAAATTACAACGTTCTCCTCTAATCTTACATATTATATTTAAGTAGTAGTTTCTTTCAATAGTTTCTGAAGGGAAATAGCATTTCTTAAATGACAGATTTAGTCAAGTATGCATTAACGGTAAAGGTTGGGATGATCCTTAAATTCTTAAACTCAAACTGGGAATTGATAGAATATTATCTGCCTAGATTGGTTTGAGGTCAGAGTGCAGATGTAAAGGGAGATAAAAGGGATCATAATGTGCTATAAAAAAATGTATAAGAACTTCACTTAATTTACTGGAATGCACCACTGGATGAAATCCACTCTGCCAAAGGAGCATTTAAAGTAATTCAGTGATTACCATGGTGCATAAAAGTACTATTTGAATCAATGGCATACTTATTCTTTTAGCTTTTACCTTCAAGGAGTTTTCTCTAACCACAAGTGATAAAATCAGGTCCACTTCTAAAAGATTTGTACAAAAACAAAAAAACTGTGCTTCAGGATTGTCTTACAAGAAATGACTATTAGGCTTTAAATAGATGGAGTGTCTCAGTCACTCCATCCATTGATTGGGGACCAAGAGGCACATTGTTATTCCAGCAAAAACAACCCAACTCAAACAACTCAACCTATAAAGGAAAGAAAGGTTGAGTTTAGTACTCTACATTCAAGTTCTAGCCTTGAGAATTGTATTTTCCCTATACTTTCCTTTATCTCTTTTTCATTTTGTGATTTTCTATTTGATGTGACTGCTTTGTGATACAATAATTGAGAAAAGGGATGATAATAGTGATGGTGTTATTTTAAAAGTGAGCTTATCTTCTTTTTTTCATATATGGCAGCCCCACCATTTTTTTTCTCAGGAAGAGAATAATGTTATTGTTTCTTTTTTTAAGTAATAGCAATATATAACGAAATTGGTTTGCTGAAGAGCTCTGAGAGATGAAGCAGCAGAAGAGATGCCTCGAGTAACACTGGCATAAATAAGGAATGAGTATGACTGGATATGGGAAAGAGCTCAAACTTGAGCTATGGAGTAAGAATGGCAAAGTGGATTTACTTCTCTGCTCTTATTGCATCTGCAGATAGCTGCCTCATAGGGAAAACCAAGCAGATCTAGACCACTATGCTCCTCATCTTCTGGAGGCTAAAATTGCTCACATTTGCTGTGTAAGTCCAACAGAGGTGGCAGAGAATATTTGGGAGTTGTTTGAACTGATGGATCTTGAGAAGATGGACAGGGTTCTCTGCTGTTAGCCTGATTCCTATAGATTGGATCCCTTATTAGCAGAAACTGCCAGGGAAGTGATAGGAAGTAATGAATGCATCTTTGAGTGTGGGGTACCTACTTTCTATCTTGAAAAAGTGATAGTGTGTTCTTTTCTCAACATTAATTATTTTGAACAACTATTGTCTAGTAACTGATCTTCCCTTTTCAGAAAATAGTGTTGAAAAGGTGATGGACCTGCTACTATAACCATTCTGAATGAATTAGATTGTCCTTATCAGTGAACAATCAAGCCTTAGTATAAGATGCAAGGCATAGTCTTGTGGATGAACTTTGGTGGGAGCAATATCTTTTGGCAGCTTTTAGCACCATTGACTAGGCAATCTTTCTGGGATAGATGCCAAATTTGGCGTAGGGGACCTATTTTGCCATGATTTTTCTTTCTCAATTGCCAGTTGCACTAAGTGAAGACAGGGAGAGATCAAACTCGCAGGCAATTTGTTATGAGATGTGGCAAAGTCCTTTCATCTTTGCTCAACTTCTGTGAGTAATTTATGACAAATTAATTTAAGCACATAAGCCTGTTAATTGCTTCTGGCTCTGCTTGCTTGCGATCAAAGTTTTGTGTGGAACAGCTATTAAGAGAGCTGCATTTGTTACTAGTTAACCATTGGGTGCAATTCAAGGTGGTTATATTCTTTAAAGCCCTCCATGGCAAAATGCTTCTGCTTCTCACTGTCGTTATCCTCTCTGCTTGAATCTATTGGCAGTTCCTCTGCCAAGGGAATGTCTGCCGGGGCCTTACTATTGAGCTTCTCAGTGATGGAACCCCCTCGTATGTACATTTTATATTGTGTTCTTGAGTATCTGGACCATTCCTTCTTCATGGATTTCAAAAATACTTTTCTGGAGAATATTTGGAGACAAACATGAGATTAGCATACCTCTTATTGGTGATCCATCAGCCTGATCTTACAATTATTATGTTACAAATATTTTATAAATATGTTACAGTGGATTGGTGGATGGAAGAATGGATGGGAGAAAGGAAGGAAATCTAGCATAGATGTAGATATGGATACATATATGACATATTTAATTGTAAGAGATTATTCTAAACTGAAAATTGTTGATATGAAAATCCTTTTTAAGTGCCTATAACACCAAGCACTAAATGCTTATTGAACCCAGCAGCAGTATTTCATCCAAGACTGGCCAATTCTGAAGTAAGTCACACTATTGAGCAACCCAATATAATGTGAAGGATATTCAGTGCATCAAAAAACTGGAAAAGAAGACAAAACAAAAGATGAAGGAATTGGGTGCATTTAGTTTTAAATTGCATATTGGGTTCTATGTAACATACACTGTTATAAGAAAAATATTTTAGTAAAGAGCTACATAATTTAAGAGCTATATAGGAGAGTGTAATTAGACCTCATTACATAATAAACATCTTACGCATACTTTCAATGCATGGTGGAATGTTTGAGATCTTCACAGCTAATAACTCATTGTACTGCAGTTTAGCATACTTATTCATTTGTTTTATTTATACTGATTAATAAATTAATAATAATATGATTACTAAAATAAACTAAGAGATGGGGAATCCTTGGTGGAAACAATACCCTAATTAAGGAACTACCAAGGAAAAAACCACACCCCTGCCAACACTGGGAAATCAAGCTACTGTATATAAACAGGGAGAAAACCCATACTTACTAACACTGATGATATTACCTAGATGGATAATGAAATGTCTGCAAGCAAACAGCCAAGCTCAAAGAGCACCAAAGAGTTCATAAACTAGTCGAGCCACATTCCTCAAATCTAGTTTCTAACAGAGTTTCAGTACCAGATAGTGGCTGAAAGTCCACCTGAAAGAGATCCATAAAAAACAGTATTATTCAGATAACTCTACAGCTGTAATACCAGCAAGGAACTCTTAAGGATATAATTGCATAGGTTTCCCAGACCAGACAAGGGTGATGAATGATGGGTCCTTGGTGCTCTCTGAGCTTGGTTGTTTTCTTGCAAATGTTTCATTACCCAAACTAAGTAACATCATCTCTAGTACTGATGATATTACCTACTTTGATGAATGAAACATCTGCAAGAAAACAACCAAGCTCACAGAGTACCAAGGACCTATCATTGCAGTGTAAGTTTTCAATGTATTTTCCATTTGTGAAAAGGAATACAACTTTCTTATTTCAGCTCATGGATGCCTTGAGTTTGTTGCACTGCATTTCCATAATTATAATTGCTGAAATTTTACTGTTCAAATTTTGAACCCAATATTTTTGGTTCCCCTCCCCACACTATTCCTCCACCAGAATGCCTGCTATTGATATTTTTTGCTATTGATTTCTTATAATTTTGCTTTGATTAGTGTGTAATTATACTTGACAAAAAAAGAGCAAAGAAATGGAGGGGGAATTGCCAAATATGAGTAAGTCTTCATGTTAAATGCTGTCAGTACAATGACAGTCATATTATGTCTTACTTAGAGTGAAGCAACTCTTTTGACAAAATACTATAAATGTACTTTTACTCCAGTTTTGTATTTCTCAAGATGTACTGGAGACTTTCCATATTGGATAGAATCCAAAGTCCTACTTGCCCAACAAGGCAGCTGCTTTGTGAGTTTTATTGCTTTTTCAAAAGTCAGGCCTGTTTGTAGAATTAGGTTGGAAAATTACTAACATACCCACCTGTGCTTGCAATTTCCAGCTAGATTGGACAGGATCACAGATACCCACAGTCATAAGCCTGAGCTGAGGTTTTGTTCATAGGTAGTGGACATAGCTGTTTTCAGAAAAATAATCAGATGTGAATTAAAAGACTGGCACGGAGCATATGCTATTCAGCTCTATTTGCCTTGTTACTACACTGTTCCTCACACATTTGGTTCAAGAAAATGCAGCACATTGCAAACAAAAAGAGTGAAAAGTTGTTTCTTCAAAAATAAAAACTGTGAAACTGAGACTTGTGGTTATTAGAGTTAAGCATATTTTGGGACATTACAGAGAATTCATAATGAGACTGATTTTAAAAATAAAACAGCAACAAGTCTTGCATTTCCCCTCCTCTTCTATATTGTAACAATTTAATATCTCCAGCATATGATGAGAATCAGAATTATCCCTTCTCCACCCACTACTGACAATTTCTTTCCTTCTGATTTCAGCACCTTTTTAATGGTGCTAAAACCAATTAGTGAAACACTGAAAGGATTTTGCAAAAACAAAGTTCAGCCCACTGGAGAACATTAGTGCATCACCTACTCATTATAGCCATGAATACATATGATCTTTGATCTGTGTGAGAGAGGCTAAATTCACAAACATGTTTTCTTTGGTCACCTCACTGCCTCTTAATGGAAGTAAAATTTATATTGCTAATTACTGCATTGCAGATAATGGAAACAGCACACAAAAACATATAGGAAAGATTAAAATCAACCTTACTTATCTTGCTCACATTTCTTAATAAGTACATAAAAATAGATTTCTAAAGCAATTGTTTGAAAAATGACTTCCCTATCTATTACACATTTCATTACCATTCTTTTTAGACAAATTAATCTGTGCAGCATGCCCTGTCACTTGTCTGCCTGTGGCTTTCAGTGACAGTTATAGATCCAGTGATTGAAATTGTCTTCATTTCCAGGGTGGCTGTAGAAGGGAAAAAAAAGACTGAGAAATGAGACTTTCTCTACACCTTTTCCATCTTCTTCCACTTTCTACCAACTAACTTCAATTTATATGAAAGTAGAAAATTTTTCATTAATTTTGGGCACAGAAGAAAAGGAATGTTTAAATAGTTTGATCACATTTCCTACAGCTGTTTTTTCTATGATAATATATTTATTTTTTTATTTTATTTTATTTTAATTCAATTTATATCCCGCCCTTCTCCCTGGCGGGACTCAGGGCGGCTCACAGCA